>MU193777.1:1806-22072 GCA_016904865.1 Pissodes strobi | reverse complement strand
ACCGACTAAAACCCTCTCCTCTATTGGTCTCCAGCTGCCTGTCCCGGCACCATTTCGAAGAAAATATCAACTTCGGGACAGGAGTTGTCGTGCCGGTTTAGACTTCCACTGCTGGTTCCTTCTCCTCTTTTTCCTTCGTCTCTACCATTCTCTTCATCATGCGACTTATTGTTTCCCAGTTTACACGGGATTTTATCATTGTCTCTATTAGATTATCCGGTCTTAGGCGCACACCGACTGCAGTTTCTGCAGCCACTCTAAAAGTATGAAACCTATCGCACTCAAACAGCATATGTTCCGCAGTATCATTTTCGGTATCACCGTACATGCACGCTGGGCTCTCCCGTCTCTTGAACCTATGTAGATACGATGCAAAACATCCGTGTCCTGTCAGGAACTGAGTGATTGGATATGTCACGTCACCGAAATTGCGTTCCATCCACATATTAATATCCCGTATTAGCCTTCTGGACCATGCCGCAGTGTTTTGTGTTGTTCGCCATTCTTCTTGCCACATTTCCATAGTGATGTTTCTCTCTTCTTTTTGGATTTTTGCAGTGTCCTCCTCGTTTATTTCCTCTCCCATGCTTTTTCTTCTCCTATATATTCTCGTTCGTTCTTTTATGAGACTGACGATTGGCACCAATCCCGCCAGTAGAACAGCTGCGTCGGCCGAAACTGTGTGATATGCGCTTATGCATCTAAGGGCAACTTTTCGTTGGTAGGAAATAAGTTTGGCAGCGTTCCTTTTAATATCTGCGCCTTTACTCCAGATTGGTGCTGCATACAGGATTACGGACTGGAAGGTCAAGGCAGCGACTCTTCTTCTAATACTGGAAGGACCTCCTATGTTCGGAAGAATAGCTTCGAAGGCTCGGTGAATATTGTTGGCCTTGTTCAGAATCTCGTTGATGTGTGGAGTAAACAGCAGGTTATAGTCAAGCGTAACACCCAGATATTTTAGGGTCTTTTGAGGTACAATAATATTCGAGTTGAAATTGAAGACAATCTGCCTCCTGTTTTTATAACTCCATCCAAACACTAAACAGTTTGTTTTATCTGGCGCCACCTGAAGCTTGTTCTCATCCATCCACGAATTTATTGCATAAAGAGCTGCATTGCCTCTTTCAATGGATTCTAAGATTGTCGTAGCAGTAACAATTACTATGATGTCGTCAGCATAACAGATTATTGTGACTCCCGGTATCCTTATCATCATTACGTCGTCGTATAATACGTTCCACAGGGTAGGGCCCAGTACGGATCCCTGTGGGACTCCCCCCTCGACCCTGAATTCCGAATCCTTGTCCACTGAGACGAACCTATCTGTGAAGTAGGAGATAATGATTTTTATTAGGTAGTCTGGAATATTTCTGGCCTTGAGTTTTTCTATTATAAGCGACCAGTTTGCGGTGTTAAAAGCGTTTTTAACGTCAATGCATATAATCGTCACTATTTCATTTTTATTTTGCTGCACTATATCTACTACTTTTTGAATGGCGTCAACTGTCGATTTATGCTTACGAAAGCCGTATTGATTTTCATTTAGGCCACCCGTTCTGAGCAGTTCTTCGTGGAGCCTGGATGTTATAATTTGTTCCAGAAATTTGCCTAGGACATCCAGCAGAGCAATCGGTCTGTACTTCTTCTCGGTATCTCCAGGCTTACTCGGTTTTTCTAGGAGTATCAGTTTTGACTTCTTCCATTCCAAGGGGAAGTAGCCCGTGCTTAGGCATTTTGAAAAAAGGCGTCTAAAATACTCCGTATCATTTAGGAGAATGAGTTTCGCGTCGGCAGGCAGCATCTCATCTAGTCCAGGGGCTTTTCCTACCTTGATTCTTGCTATTGCCTTTGTAATTTCTTCTAGGGTGACGTCCGGTCCATTTGACTCTAGATGGATTATTGGTAGTTGATTTTGCGCTGCCGTAGTGAAGAGCTCATGGAAGATCCGCACCTTTTCCTCTCTTTTGAGGAACAGCCTTGGGCCCACAGCGTTTAATTGAGCTTTCACGATTTGATAGGCTTGGCCAAATATGTCTTGGTCTAGAGCTTGACATAATTCCTTCCATTTCTCTTTTTTTTGTTTCCTTATTTGTCGAGACAGAGTCTTTCTTGATGTTTTATATATTTCCGTTAATTGTTCTCGTCTAGCTTGGTCCCTTGTTTCCCTTTGTAATGTTCTTCTTTTTCTTTTTACGTCTGCTATCTCCCGCTGGATTTCGTCCGTCCACCAGTAGGGCATCTTAAATTGGTGATCTGCTCGGAGGCTGCGCCGTGATAACTGGTAAGTATTTTTTATTTGTTTTATTTGATTATCTATGTTTTCAGAGTTTTCATTGTTAGCAAGGTAAGTAAATTTTTTTTTAAAGTCCGTTTGGTCTAGTCTTTTTATTATTTTACAGGTGCTTCTTTTTAGTTTCTCTTTAACCCGGATGTCGATTGATATAAAGTGATGGTCACTGAGGCTTTCTTCTTCTTTGAGTACTTCCCATTTGTAATCTGATTTAATTACCTCTTCCGAAACGAAAGTGAGATCTATGTATGAAACCCCATTGGGTCTAACTAGTGTAGGATATTTTCGGTCATTGAGACAAACGAGGTTTAGGGACGTCGTCAGGTTATTCAAGATTTCTCCTCTTCGGTCCGTTACATTTCCTCCCCATAGTACGTTTTTTTCGTTAAAGTCCCCGCATATCACAAGTGGTTTTTTGCTATTTAACAGATGTTGCTGCACATGAACAAATAGCGTGTCTACAGCTTCTTCAAATTGTTGCATAGTATAGCTGGGGGGTATATAAACTGAGTACAGGTCTGCAGCGGTCAGTTCTATATAAACGAAATTTTTTGATTTCACGTAGTTATGCACGGGGAGAGAGTTTTGGGAGCTTCTTATAATTGCGCAATTCTTTTCATCTCCCTTGGACGCGAAAGTACCTGTTCCAGTTGATCTTTTTTTGTTTGGCTCTTGCAAGCATAGAAAATCACAAGCTGTCTTATAAGAGTAGGCTTGCGCTAGGTTTTCGGACACTATTCTCCGATTTACGTTGCCTTGGAGTATCTTCAGGGTTTGTATGGGCATATTTTCTTTTATCGGTAAAGTTTTTGGGAGGAAACACTGCTTCTTCTCAGTTCTCCTCGATATTGGTATCTTCTTTTCTTCCTTTCCAAATACAACGCATTTCTGAAGCTGGTGCATTTCGATGTGCCGGCTTGGTGCCCTTCTTCGTTACAGGAAGGACAGAACTCTTTCTGGTCTTTGCAGTCTACTTTCCTGTGTCCTGCTTTCCCACAGCGAAAACATTTGCTTTCCATGTTTATTTCCGTTTCTTTGCAATCTCTAGCTTCGTGGCCAAAGCTCCAGCATCTATAGCATCTCTCGATTTCTATCCTCTCCTGTATTCGACAGTCACTAAGTCCAACCCTAACATTAAATCTTCCCTCGATGTTTGTGGATTCTGCGTCTGGGATTTTTAACGTTGCTGTTTGGCCGCCAAAGGGATTTTCCTTTACCGTTAGACTCGCTTTTTCCCAATTCGTAATAAGTTTCTCTTTGGTTAGCACTTCTTTGACTTCTTCGGCTGTAGCCACCATGTCCAAATCTCGAATAAAGAATGTCTTGGTTTTCGTTCCTTGACCTGTGACTCGAACTCTTAGGTCTCCCAAAGCTTTAGCTACTTCTTTTTTTGTGTTTTCTAATTGACTATTGTCTCTCAGCTTCAAAAGAAGGTTTCCATTTGCCGTTTGGCGCACCTGTTTAACTGTCGACTCTATATTTTTGTTTGTGCTACTTCTTAGTATTTGAAGCATTTCAGCATATGATTTTCCTTGGTTTGGCTCTATAATAAGTGCCTCGCTTCTTGGACGCCTATCTTTACTCGTTATCTTTGGCAAGGATCCCTCATTGCACCAAATGTTTATTTTTTGGATACCATCCTTTAGAACACATTCTACCATTTTTCTAAAAATTCTCGGGTCCAGATCGGTTGGAGCAATTATGGTAATTTCTGTTGCTTTTGCCTTCTCTACTATACTTCGTACTTGTTTAAGTATTTTGTGAGTGTCCTCCTGTTTCTCCGTTCCTTCTGTATATAGTGCCGTAAGCGTCTTTGTCTTCTTCCTTTCATCTCCTGTAATTCCTATTCTATATTTCACTAGTTCTTCTAGCGTAAGGTATGCACCACCCACGCATTCTACAGGACTTTCGTCTCTCATTTCCGGGAATCGATTTATAATTTCGTCCGACAATTCTTCTCGGTCCTTTCTTAGGGTCTGGTTCCGTTTAGGGAAGAAAAACACGTGGTCTGGTCTTCGTCCTAATGCGCTTTTTTCTTCCAGCTCCGTAATCCTGTATAAGATGGGTGACCATACCCTTTTTAAAATGTCCTCGCAGGTTTTGTAGTCGTCCAGGTCTAGGTTTTCCAGGGACACAAGCTCCTCGTTTCTGAGTGTCTTTTCGCTTTTTTGTTTCTCCAACTGGTTTGCAAGGTACATGTTTTTTTCCTCGAGAATTTCAATTTTTTGTTTTAGTCCTATAATTTCACTATCTTTTCCGTTTGATTCTGTCCTTAATTCTTCCACCTTATTTTCGTTTTCCTTGCCTTTCTTTATTTCTGCTTCTGTCCTTTTAACATCGGTTTTGATTTTCTCTATGATATATTTTATTTCAGTTGCCAGCGATTTTACGGTTCTGTGAACATTTTGGTTTGCTGCTCCGAATTGTACCAGCTCTGCTGCTTTTTTTGCCAACTCTTCTACGTTTAGCCGTAGATTGGTTGGATTCCTACCGAAGATTGGTGCTTGTGCTCCACGGTCCCTTTTAGAGTCACTTGCTTGGCTCCCGAAAGATACTTCACCTAGTTTTCTTTTTTCTGTGATTTTCTCGAAAAAATTTCCTACATCCACTGGATTTTGACCATCCGATGAAAAGGATCCTTTGCGCGACATAGGAGGGGATCTGCCAATAGAATCTCTCCTTCCAAAAACTGCATGCATTTCTCGCTCGGAATCATCCGATTTTACACTATTACTCCTAACATTTCTGCATTCCGGAGTGGGATGCTCTGAGATAAACGGTTGATTGCCCCCCCCAGTATCCTTGGGGCAGCCCTCTTTCGAGGAGTGGGATTCTTCGGTTCCACCGGTACCCACCTGGGGTAGTGTTTTTTCTGTTTTGTCACCCATTTTTCTCTGTGTACAGTTTATACCTACTGCCAGGTCTGATTCCGTATTCGTTTGCAGGGTCATCATCTCTTAATCCGTCCGTTTTTTTTTTTTTTTTTGTAGGATGGGAGAAAAATGGGAACCTCCTAGCCCTCGAAACCTAATAGCGTCGGAGGGGATAGTTTCGCCGCTCCGACGGAGCGGGGGAATAAGGAAGAGAATTTAAAGGGTAAGTGGTTAAGTTAAGGTGATTAAGTAGGAAGCGTTTAAGCAAAACGCCTGAGCTGTCCTTAGCAGGTAGACATGAGACACCGGTCCGCATTTTGGCACGGAATCCCTCGGCCACCTGAGCCCCCTCTACCACGACAAGGTTCAGCAGCTCCTCGAGGCAGAAACTAACTCATACTAACCAAAACTAACACAAGCTAACCCAGACCAACCAAAACTAACCCATACTAACCAAAACTAACTCAGATTAACCCTAATTAATCAAAGTAAAATGGCAAGCGCGCTTTCTTTTCGCTATCTCAAACTAAGCAAAACCAATCCACACTAACCAAAACTAAACTAGCCCAAACTAACCATAATTAACCAAAGTAGAAACAAGCGCGCGTATTCCAGATTAAGCAAAAATAATCGAAACTAACTTTAATTAGCCAAACAAGCGCATTGAGACGAGCGCGCTACGCTCTTGACCAACCTCGCCCATCACAAAATCAAAATTAACCCAAAGTAACAAAACAAACCAACTACGCGTGATACTCTCTTAAATTAATCCAAATGACATTTTAAATTTGTATCTATTTCAATAAACTAAATAAATTAGTTTATATCATTTATTATTAAAAGTGACCCACTTCTAGCGTAACATCTAATTCTAGTAAATCATATATTCGAATTATTGTTATTTTATTAAACAAAGCCATTAAGTATCATTATTTATTAGAAGTTTTCGTCCTACAGTACTTTTGAAATATATTCAACACGAGGCTGTTATATTTTAGAACCAAATAGAAATTACACTTGGCAACATCTACCCGTACAATAGCCAGCTGAGCCGTCCTAAGCCAAGGCCACCTATACTACAATAGGTGGCCTTGGCTAAGCCTAATATAATCATGTTTTAAGAAATAGTCATGTTGACGTTTATCTCATAAATATTATATTATCGTTTTAAAGTGCAAAAAAACAGTTTTATTTGCAATTTTTAAGAAAAGAAGCTTTATATTATGTTATTATTAACCTTCTGCGACCATACCTCAGGACAAAGTGTACTGGAATTGTGTTTATTAGCAAAAAATGTATGTTAGATTTTAATTTTTATTATCAATTTATTTTGCGAAAATGTGCTTCATCCGCACATTTTTTTGCGTTAATGTGTCCCATTTGATGTAATCTTTCCATAGAACCCAAAAAAAGCTTCAAAATCGACGGTGCTTATATGACACCAGAACCGTTACCGGATTTAGTCTCGTTTCTGGTATTTATTCTCGTGCTCGATATATTTTATTTGTCTCGAATTGAAACGTTTGTTGATTTTACACGTTGTATTGTATTGTATCGTATCTAATATATCTTGATAGAAATATTCTTGGTTTGAAAAGCCATTTTTGAAAAATTAGAGCCAAAAATGGGCAGAAAAAATAGGAGTGACGTAAATTCTCACGATGACGAAATATTAGAATTTAAGCATGTACGCGAAGTAATATGTGAACGATTAGATCGGTTTATAAAGTTTTTACGCGAAAATAATGATGACATATTTCAAATCGAAGCTCGATTAAAAAGCTTAAGCGTAGTACAGACCGGCCAACAATCGCCCGAATACATGTTGTCAACACTGTTGCCAACATGTATCCCATCAACTCGCAACAAGTTGATAGATACACGGCAACATAGCGCCGATGTTGTGCGGCAAGACATCAAAGAATTTTGTTGAGTGTTGCATGTATCCGTGTTTTCCATTTCAAACGGAAAACATCGCTCTGTTTGGACGGTGTTGCCAACAAATAACGTCGAATAAGACTAGTGAGGTATCATCTACTCGGTAATCGGTGCTTTATTTTGTTATTTGTTACAACTGGCATGTGCGTTAATAATGTTAACTTCATATAATAATGTGGACATGTTTTTTTCACGGTAGCTTGGTCAATTTCGCTGTTTTTTTTACATTTACATATATTTAGAAATGATTTATACTGCATATTATTTGCAGAACATAAAAAGCTGGAAGTGACCCATATAAAATATATGTCCATAAGATGTTTGTGCGTACTTTTATTATTTGTTGACACAAGGGAGTGTAGTTCCTTGTTATCTCTTTACAGCCAACATGTTATGGACCAAAGAGCAAGTGGTAGAACTCATTGAAATGCTACAAACGTCTCCTTCACTATGGGACATTTCATGCCTAGAATATCGAGATAGAAATCTGAAATATGATGAAATGTCGAAGATGGCTTCGCACTTTCAAACAAATGTTGTAAGAACTGTCGCTGCCACCATCTTCTTTTTCGTCTCTGGGCGTGGGAAGCTATTATGATAAAAGCAGCACTAAACCAGCAGCAGTAGAGGGGTCAAGTTTCGCCAACACTGCGTTTAATTTCAACATTCAACTGGTTTTGGTTTGGACGCACAACACTGTTGATAACATGTAGCCAGACACAAGTCGTTGTGTCCAACAAATATGTTGCCAACACCAGTCAACATGTTGCCAACAGTTGGCAACATTTTGTTGTCTCGTTTGTACAGGCCTTTAAGAGGATGATTTCTCGGAATTCGACAGAATTCAGACACGATTAGAGTTTGTATTGCCCGACGAAAAAGACAATTGTTTAGACACGGAATCTATGTATTACGCAATTATATCTAATGCTAAAAATCGCAATTTAATAAAAATACAAAAATCGAATCTCGTAGCCTCTTAGCGGAAATCGATAATGCAAATGTGGCAACGCCATAAACGCAAACACTTGCTCGTTCGGTAGGCACGGTTGCCAAACTGCCAGACCTCGGTTTACCAACTTTTCACGGTAAACATGAAATCTGGTATGGTTTCAAAGATGTTTTTTGACTCGGTAGTTAATAACCGAACTGATTTAAGAGACATTGATAAATTTCTGTATTTAAAAATATGTTGCAAGGATGATGCTTTAAAACTTGTCGATTCTTTGGATGTCACAGCAACAAATTACACGATAGCGTTTGACCTATTACAGAAACGGTACGACAATAAAAGAGCAATCATTAATCATCACGTTAACAGTCTTTTGTTTAATTTACCAAATGTTTTTAAAGAATCATCCATATAATTAAGAAAGTTGTTAGATATAGTTCATCAACATAAAACGGCTTTGGAAAAATTAAATTAACCTGTTCAACATTGGGACACGTTACTTATTCCCATAATATTACAAAAACTCGACGATCGAACTAAAAGGGAATGGGAAAGTAAACAATCGAATCAAACTTTACCGACATTACATGAATTAATTGAATTTCTAACAAAAAAGTTATTTACACTCGACTGTTTAAAATCGAATCATAGCGGTGGCGAACATACATCACGTCAACAAAACAAAGGATATGAAAGATGTTTTTATTCACCGGGAAAATCTCACGAAAACAAGTGTTATATTTGTCATGAAAATCATTTTATATATCATTGTCCAAAATTTGCAAATTTATCGATATCAGAAAAATATAACGAAATTAAAAAACATAAGTTATGTAGTAATTGTTTAAGATCTGGTCATTCAAAATTCGAATGTATGTCCCGTGGTTGTAAAAAATGTGAATTTAAACATAATACATCTTTACATAATGATCAATATCAACCCGCCAATCGAAGACCAGGAAATAACGACGGCAACATCGGAAATCCCCACCCACGGTAAATGCGTGGAAAACTCGAGAGCCCGCGTCCGCAGGCCCGACAGGTGAGAGTGAGACGAGGAATCGTGAATCGAACGAGAACGACGACGGCGCGATGGCCATGAGTGATCACCAGTTACGTCAAGGATTACACAGTTTGTGCACGATTGACAGTTTAAATAATGGTAGGTGTTTAAATAAAAACGATATGAATGAAGTAAATTTATTAAACGATAGTAAAATAAATGAATCAATATTATCTGACGGTTTTATTTCTTATTCGATCTTCGACACAAACCACGTTTTATTATCAACCGCAACGATATTTATCGCAGACAATATCGGATGTTGGCATAAATGTAATGTTTTACTCGACTCGGGAAGTCAATCCAATTTAGTAAGTCAAACCCTATGTAAAAAAAATACATTTACCCTTATCTGGAGTAAACCAAATCGTAACAAAAATCTCGCATCGAACTTATACGAATATAAAATCGAGATTTAATTCATTTTAAGTAGGCTTATCATTTTTAGTTTTACCCGTTATTACTGAAAAATTACCCCTATTTAAATTTGATAAATCAGTTATAAAGTATCCTAAAAATATTAACTTAGCGGACGAACATTTTAACGTACCAAAGGAAATTGATGTGTTACTCGGTGCAGGGATCTTCTTTGATTTGCTCGAAACCGGAAAAATAAGGTTAGGGAATAATATGCCAGTTCTACAAGAAACGCGCTTGGGATGGATATTTAGTGGGATTTTAAGATTTTATGAACAACACGAAAAATCCGTTTGTAATTTCACCGCAAAAGTTACAAATCGAGATTTACACGAGTCTTTAACGAAATTCTGGCAAATCGAAGAATTATCTAGCGAAAAAATATTGTCTAAAGATTAACAATATTGCGAGGACTTTTTTAAAGAAACGACGACGCGAAGTATCGACGGAACATTTATCATTAAATACCCGTTTAAACAAGAATTTGAAAAAAAATTAGGTGAGTCGAAATCGGTGGCTTTAAAACGATTTAAACACTTAGAGGCGCGATTAGGAAAAAACGAAGATTTAAAAAATCAATACACGGATTTTATGCACGAATATTTAAATGTCATTTAGACTCTGATAAATCGGTAGAAAATCAATCATTTTTTATGCCACACACTTCTGTTCCAAGAGACTCGGTAACAACGAAGTGTAGAGTAGTTTTTGATGCGAGCGCTAAAAGTAACACGGATGTTTCATTTAACGATTTGATTTTAGTGGGACCGACAATACAGGCAGATCTTTTCTCGATACTGTTCCGATCCAGACTAATAGAAGATTCATTTTATATGGACGATCTTTATTTAAGTGTAGACACGCAAAACGAAGCGATAGAAATATATCACGAAATTACAAATATTTTATCCGAAGGTAACTTTACTTTAAGAAAATGGTCATCAAACGAAAAATCAATTTTAAATTATATTTTAGAAACAAACAAAATACATGACGAAAATTTAGTTATATTTCACGATAAAAAGGAGCTAAAAACATTAGGGATATTTTGGGATGCAAATAGCGATGTATTAAAATATTCTGTTAACGTAAAATTTAACGAAACTAAAGTCACGAAACGCACGGTACTGTCTGTAATATCACAAATTTTCGATCCTCTCGGACTAATAGGTCCTGCTATAATAAACGCAAAGTTACTTATTCAAAATTTATGGCAGTTACATTTAGATTGGGATGAAGAGCTACCCAATAGCCTAAAAGAATATTGGTTAGAGTTTCTTTCACAAATCCCTCTTTTAAATAAAATCGAAATAAATCGTCACGTTTTAGTACCCAATTCTGAAAAAATCGAATTATACGGATTTTGCGATAGTTCTGAAAAAGCTTACGGAGCATGCGTGTACTTATGCTCAGTAAGGGAAAATGGCAAAAAAGAAATACGCCTTTTAACAGCTAAATCTAAAGGTGCGTACAGACCTGACGAGACGCGCGCGCGACACGCACGCGACGCGCCGACCGCGCGCCTGCTACGCGAACGCGACGCGCACGGTTTTCTCGCGCGCCTGTTGTGAGCCATGTAGAGAGAAGCGCGCGCCACGCGACGAAGTTCTATTGCACTTCTTCACTGATTCTCGCGCGAGGGCTACGCTCCTACTACTACCCGTCCACACTACGCCTCGCTCTTTCTTTGATCTGCCGTCGAAAAAGCGACAGCAGACGGGTAGCGACGCGCCTCGAACAGGCGGCGCTAGCGCCGCGCGCGCGCCCCGTCCACACTAAAGGCTTGCGTTCCTAGGAAACGTGACGGTGACGGGGCGGAAGCTTGGCGTGAAAACGACGGTATCTTCGCACGTTTCGCTGCCGTCCCGCCTGGACACAGTGCATTCCTAGCAGGCGGAGTGTCCGCACGCCGACGCAAGGAAATGGATATCGAAAATTTAATTTTGCAAATTTTATTAGGTGAAATAGAGGAAGAGCTTCTTCTGACTAGCCGTATTCGGCAACGTGAAGTCGAACATGATATATTTAAAAACCGGCCACATGAGGGTCATTATACTCTGTTAGTTGAGAAATATTCATACCAGAATGAGAAAAAATTTCGCGAGTATTTTTGAGTTTCTAAAAAACTATTTTCGTATATCTTATCGAATATAAGACAAGACATTTTGAAACAGCCTTACAACCGAGTGACAAAATCAATTTCCCCAGAGGAAAAATTATGTGTAACCAAAGAAAATGTTACCAAAGAAAATGTTACAACATTTTCTTTGGTGTAACCTTAAGGTAAGTACACTGATCCTTACTCTTCGAATTTTATAAATATTCGAGAACCAACATTTTTTTTTCACTTATGCCAATTTATTAGTTATTAATTAATAATTATAGGTTTTTGGTGAATTGCTCTAGGTTTGATTTTGATGGCTAAATGATGATATTCTCTATCAAAATATAACTTGTGCCAAAAAAAATTCACAAGAAAATTTTTATGAAATTGTATATTTCGCCTGACAGTTGTACCTACATCATGCCTTGATATAAAATGTATTTTTTTCATATTTTCAGGTATACAGTGTGGCCCAAATTGGGTATACATGTATGGGTATCTTCTAAACTATATGAGATAGAAAAATGGTTAAATGGGGAAAGTTGTAGGCGATTCAATTCCCAATTCAATGCCATTTTGATAACGATTTTCTCTCTTTTCGTTTTTGAGATATTTTGAAAAAATCAAAAAGTTGTATTTTCGAAAAAGCGCTGTATTTTTTTTATTTAAACATATTTTTAAAATCGGTAAAAACATTATTATGACAATTTTTTACGCTCGATGCACCCATGTAATCAGTTTTTAGTTCTGACGTTTTGGTTTTGAAAAACCATCATCAACTTCGTTTTTTCTTATGGCGGCCATTTTGATTTTTAGCACATTTAAAAAGAACATGTTTTTTCCTTTCTTATGATGTATAACACTTTATAAAAATATTTTATTTTTATGTCAAAAAACGACAAAGTTAATTTTTAACTGAGTTGGCCATGACTGCGGAGGCCATTTGCCGTAATAAATGATAGTGTTGCTATGGTGATTCAGCGGCATTTAAGTCATTTTACTGAAAAGTGACATTATTCAGTCAAAATTCTATTTAGTAGCTATGGTTAAAATTTTCATAAATTTTGATTTCTAAAAATGGCCACGCGATATGCCAGTGAAGAAAAATATGACATATTAGAATGTTATATTAAATGTAATAGAAATACAAATCTTGCCACCGCCGGATCTGTATCCTGAAAGGCAACAGCCAAGACTATTCGCGAGGCTTGACCTGAACTTATAAAATTATGGAAGCTTTGAAGTACCAACGCCAAAGAAATATCAGAAGGACAATCAAGCTCGTGACGATGTCATTAAAGGACATTTTAATGCGAATCCGACGACGTCGACGAGAGTACGTGCAAGGGAAATACTTATATCAAGACCTATTATCCAAATAGTCCTTAAAGAAAACAAATATCGTCCGTATAAACCTACTATTGTTCAAGTTTTAAAGGAAACAGACTACCCATGGCGATTATGATTTCCAAACTGGTTTGTAAACCAATGTCATGAAAACCCCAATTTCAGTATGAAGATTATTTGGACCGACGAAACGTTTTTCAGCAACTGCGGTGCATTCATTATGGTGAATATTCATTTTTGGGCCACTGAAAATGTTCACCAAGTGGCAGAACGTAGGCCACAAGTAAGATTTGGCCTTAATGTGTGGTGTGGTGTGTACGGTAAGTCTACACAATCCGCAAAATATTTACAAAGTCAAATAGTATAATTTGTTTTTAGATAATCAACTTATAGGACCATTCATTTACAATTAAACATTGACCGGCCAAAGATATTTAAACCCTTTAGAAGGCCAGATATTACCGGCCGTGAGAGCTTTAGTTTCTAGAGAACAAGAGCTAAATGGTGAACGATGGTTGCAACAGGACGAGTGCCCCGCACATAATACTCAAGGAGTACAAAACTTATTAGCGGAAGAATTTAACAATACTGTTATATCAAACCGGGGTCCTGTAAATTGGCCAGCTAGGTCCCCGGATATTACACCCCTCGGTTTTTGTCTTTGGGCAAAGTTTACAGAATAAATATAAGTTGCCTCACTCACTGTCGGAACTTTAATGCATTGAGATCACAAGCGTGCCGCAGATACCTGCATATTCTGTAAACTTTGTACTTTGTACCGTCAAATACCATGAACAAGACTCTGTATGCGTGTGCATCGGCGGTGGCTGGCTGCTCGAGCGGGACGAGGTGGTGGGGTCTAGCCGGTTTCGCGTGATTCGAGAGTGCGGGAACTTATATTTTATTTAGCAACTATAGAACAATTAAAAAAAAGACTTCGGGATGTTTTAGGTATTATAAATAGGAACACCATTCGAAAAGTAACTAGAACTGTTCTTAAAAAATGTGAAAAATGCATCAATAAAAATGGCTGTCATTTTGGATAGTTTAGCTGAATATGTATGTATTTTAATTAAAAGCATCCAGTTTATTTTGTTAACGTAGTTATTATATTAGTTATGGTTAGATTGGTTAGTTTGGGTATGTTAATAGTAGTAACTTGTAAAGTAAGCAGTTATAAACAGAAACAGATACCTACATTTAGACCGATAGTTTGGAAATTAATAGCAAATATTGTTTTGTACGGCAACCGCCCTCCGTAGCGACTGTTGCTAAGGCCAACTCAATATTGTTTCAATATCATTTTGTCCTTTGGTCACATGGCTTCCCAAGGCTTCTATAATTTCATAGGTTCATAACAGACATGTCTTAAGGCTTGACTCTTGAGTGTTGACTGTCAGGATTGAGTTCCAAATAACTGACGGTGCTACACTTGTATTCCTATTGCGTTTAATATAACATTCTTAACATATTGATATTTTTTTAATGATGTTTGGCAGGGCAGCTATTATTAAACTCACCTTTTAACAAGTATTGATAAAAGCAAAAATTACTAAAAATGAAAGTTAAATTCGATATTTGTCTGATCAATGTTTCGTATATTTTTCAGTAAATGAAACACTAGCAATATTTGTTTTGTACCGCAAATGGCCTCCGCAGTCATGGCCAACTCAGCTAAAAATTAAATTTGTCGTTTTCTCACATAAAAATAAAATATTTTTATGAAGTGCTATACATCATTAGAAAGGATAAAAAAAGTTATTTTTAAATGTGCTAAAAAACAAAATGGCCGTCATAAGAAAAAACGAAGTTGATGATGGTTTCTCACAACCGAAACGTCAGAACTAAAAACTGATTACATGGGTGCATCGAGCGTAAAAAGTTGTCCTAATAATGTTTTTACAGATTTTAAAAATATATTTAAATAAAAAAAGTACAGCGCTTTTTCGAAAATACAACTTTTTGATTTTTTCAAAATATCTCAAAAACGAAAAGAGAGAAAATCGTTATCAAAATGGCATTGAATTGGGAATTGAATCGCCTACAACTTTCCCCATTTAACCATTTTTCTATCTCATATAGTTTAGAAGATACCCATACATGTATACCCAATTTGGGCCACACTGTATATGCTACCGGTGAGTATTTTCGATCTCTAGCTTTTGGACTCAGAATTTTTGTACTGTAAGTTATACAATACTGGGTATTGTTGCACCAAATCAATGAGCAATTCAGTTTTCACTTCTGTGAAGCCCGACATTATCAATACACTACAAAAAACAAATAACTTTCCGTCGTCCCGTCCCGGCGAAGTTGCCTGCCGACCGACTGCTGGCGTGACTCCGCTGGCGGGATTTTACGTTCCGTTCCGACGCCGTTACGCTCCGCTTCTTAGGAACACACTTATTTGGTTAGCCATAAGGGCAACGTCCGCGCATTCCGTCCCGTCACCGTCGCGCTTCCTAGGAACGCAAGCCTTAAGGGATTTTGGACTGTCGCGTGCGTGTCGCGCGCGCGTCGCGTCAGGTCTGTACGCACCTATAAGTAGCTCCGATTAAAAAACAGACTTTGCCTCGATTAGAATTAGTAGCGGCACAATTACTCGCGGAGTTAGTGCATAAAATAAAAAATATTCCCGATATTAAAATAGCCAACACTACGTATTTTACGGACTCGACTATAGTATTATCTTGGCTCAGAATCGAACCATGCAATCTTAAAAATTTTGTGGCTAATCGAGTCGCAAAAATTACAGAAATCTCTAGTGTAGAAAGTTGGAGACACGTAAGGAGTAAAGAAAACGCTGCAGATATTATTTCACGTGGATTAGATCCAAAGGAATAAATCGAAAACGAATTGTGACTTTTTTTAAAACTGATTTTTAAATATATGAGGTTGAAGAAAATTTAAATGTTGAAACGCTACCCGAATTAAAAACGAATACAATAAGCTTAAACGTAACGGATAACATATTAGAAAATACATTTCCAGAAAATAATATAAATATTTTTGAAAAATTTTCGACTTTGAATAAATTACGTAGAGTAGTAGCATATATTTGTAGGTTTAAAAATTGTGCGTTAAAAAAAGTTACAAGTTACATCGAATATCTTAACCGTTGAAGAGTTGAACGAATCTATTTTAATTTTAATGCGAAAAGCACAAAACGAATGTTTTAAACAAGAAATCTTAGATCTTAAAAAATCGAGAAACGTTTGCAGTAACAGTAAAATGGTTACATCCATTTTTAGATACGAACGGTATTCTTAGAGTAGGCGGAAGATTGATTAATTCGGAAATAGATTACAATCAACAACATCCAATAATTTTACCGTATAAGCATAAGTTAACAGATTTAATAATTTTAGAGGAACATTTAAAAAATTTGCACGCCGGAACTCAGAATTTACTGTCAATTATTCGATTAAAGTTTTGGCCTGTAAATGGAAAAAACGCTGTTAAGCGAATTATACACTCGTGCGTGAAATGTTATCGCATAAATCCAAAACCAAGTAAATTCTTGATGGGATCTCTACCACATTCTAGAGTTACGCCAAGTAGGCTCTTCACGAATTGTGGTGTAGACTACGCAGGACCGATCTACGTTAAAGAGGGTACATTTCGTAGAAGTAAATTAATTAAAACGTACATTTGTATTTTTATTTGTTTCGCGACACGAGCCGTTCATATAGAGCTAGTAACGGATTTAACAACCAATAGTTTTCTAAGTGCACTTAACCGATTTTGTTCACGTCGTGGAAAACCAAGCGATATTTTCTCGGATAACTGTTTGAATTTCGTCGGAGCAAATAATTATTTCATAGAGTTGTATAAACTTATTAACAATAAAACACACAATGATGCCATTGCTTCGTTTTTGACTCGCGATGAAATAAAATGGCATTTCATACCTACTCGTTCTGCTCATGTAGGAGGCTTATGGGAAGCATCGGTGAAATCAACGAAGTTTCATTTAAAAAGAGTTTTAGGTAATGCGTCTTTAAGATTCGATGAAATGTACACATTACTAGTTCAGATCGAAGCATGTCTGAATTCGCGGACACTTATGCCAATTTCTAACGACATAAACGACTACGTTCCCTTGAGCCATTCCCATTTCCTCATAGGCGATTCACTAGCCAGTTCTCCTGAAGCTGACGTAAAAGATATTCCCATTACCCGATTATCAAGATATCAGCGGTTGCAGCAGTTACACCAATAGTTTTGGAGTCAGTGGTCGAGAGAATACCTTGCAAGTTTGCAGACACGATCGAAGTGGAAGAAAGAATTAGACAATTTCGTAAAAGTGGGCACGTTAGTTGTGTTAGTGGAAGACAATATGCCTCCATTGCGCTGGCCCTTGGCGCGCATCGTAGAGTTGCATCCTGGTGCAGACAACATCGTTAGAGTTGTTTCAGTTCGTTTAGCCAACGGCGCAATTTAAAAACGATCAATGTCAAAAATTTGTGTTTTGCCATTGAAAGACTTGAACTTATAAACTGTTGAGATTATACCTGTTTTCAAGTGTCGCTTTACTGTTATATATATTTCGAAAAGTAGAACTTTTCAACGCGGGCGGCATGTTGGAGTTTACGTTTAGTATTTTTAGTAAGAATTAATTAAGTTTTGAAAACCGCGCTAACAACGTATATTCGAGAAGAACGGAACGGAAGCGGAAGTCGAGAAGCCAAACCGGAAGAAGATTGGATTGGACCAGAAGAAAAAAAAGAATGAAGCTACGCAACGAGAAAAAGAGAAGCACACGCACGTTACTCTTAATTATTATAGTTTTTTAGCAGTTTTTGTTATCTAACAATGAAAATAAAGTGATAAAAATCAGCACGAGTATCGTTCCCTACGCTAGGGAGGTCCTTCGCATATAAAGAGGGTAAGAAAGACCCTCTAAAGTGTGGCAAACTTATTTGGAACAGCGACGTTTGAGGAGCAAAGAGAGGAAAAATGGCTTCAAGCCAATCGCCTTGATGCACTTTGTCACGAGGACGAGGGGAACTTGACGCACCTGTTGCCGAATGTATCGGGCAAATAGATATAAATGTCACAAATTTATTTAAATTGATAATGTGTAAAATAGATTATGAATTAAAGTTCCAGTTTGCATATTATCTTTTATTTTCAATGAGTTAATGAGTATATTAAATTATGTGTTTGTCTAAATAATAGGTATAAATATTAATTCTCAAAAAATATTAAAGTTACTCGACAACATCGCCAATTTTTTGTCCGCATTCTTTCCGCTGTTCCAGTTAAACTTGCCACACTTTACTCAACACACTACATTTATAATTTTACAGCGAGCAGACATCGGCTGAAGGTCAAATTAAAATTAGTAGTGAATTCATTGTAGCACCTCCTCCTATTTTACTTTTAGATAAAAAGGTGAAATAGAAATGTTAGAAATAATAACAGGAACCACAGCAACAGTATAAGTGTAGACACTTTTCAACCTGTTTTAAAACATTTGTCAAGTCGCACGAAACTGCGGCCGGATCATCATTGCTTATCTACTATTCAACAATATTTTTCTACATTCACTCCAAAGTAGATTTTTATTCGAATAAATTACGGTTATTGGGTAGTAATTTTTCGATATCTAAAGCCAAACGAATTATTCAGTAGATTGGTTTTTCTTATAATAGACATTGTTTGCATGCAACTTTAACTATTGAGCGCACGCTATGACATTATGATAGATCGATGCGAAACGTATGCATTTTAGAGCAGAAAATGCTCTGATTAATGCACGATAGCAAAAGTAAGACTAATAAATATTTAAGGATATGCTATGGATGGAAAATTTTCTAAGTGACTTCGGCACGACACACTTTACGGTCCTGAACTCTGGTGCCCGCAAAAAACCTGTATATGTGTGTTCGCACTCCTTAAGGAAA
Organism: Pissodes strobi; assembly: GCA_016904865.1. Lineage (NCBI taxonomy): Eukaryota > Metazoa > Arthropoda > Insecta > Coleoptera > Curculionidae > Pissodes > Pissodes strobi. The sequence goes on along the minus strand of MU193777.1, from coordinate 3,176 downwards.
CGTGACAAGAACACAGTCCCCGAATTCACTTTCCCCAATATGACATCATCAATTTACAACCGATAAAACACGTATCTTTCAAACTTGACTTCAAAAAGACCTCTTTAATTTGGCGGCTGATGCGTCATTAATCACTGTCTCTTTGATCCTAGAAAAGGAGCGCCAAATAGTACGGCCGCTTAAATGTCAAAATTCGACTAAACGGTCCATATAAAAGTCGTTTATAAAATAGATTAAGACGTAACGCCTAGCGCCCTGGATAATATTGTGCCGAGATTTAACATGCCACGTAGGACCTGGCACGAATCCGTTTAATTCAGGGTTACATCGATTTTATTTCAAATATTAATGCATGTGGATTTGCTTGAATTAGTGAATCGGTTATGAAGGACCCTAACACGATTCCCATAGTGTGAAAATGCATACAACATTTCTTTAAAAATATCCCGGATGGCCTCACCATACAATTATATTCTTATGGGTTTTTAGTCTTTATGAAAGTAAGGATCTCAAAAAACATCTTCAGAGTATAATACAATAGAATATGGATATATATTAACACACACACACACACATCACATCAACAACATTTCATACTAACTTACGTCTTATTGATGAAGCAACTTTATTTTTAAACTTTGATGAATTAATCTAAGTGTTAACCTTTAGGATTTTCCTTTCGGTGCAATTGTACATAATGAATGTTTTCTTAACTAATTATGTCCTGGACTGAGATCAACAACAATACATATTTTCTATATATTTGTGTTATAATATAGATATATACGTTTTGTTTGTCAGTTAAAATCATTTTCCCTAGCAGAAGTAAATATTTCATAGTATGGTTTTTTATTTTAACATCACATTGACAAGGGTAAGGAATTTAAAAAATATTTTTATTTATTTATTTATTTCAATTTCATGTTACAGCAAAATAGCTTACATATGTCAACTTATTTGAGTTAAATTTCATTTATTTGAACAATACCTTAACACTATTTTAAAACCATTAATTATAAGTATCATTAAAACAGTTAAAAGTACAAATAAAAATATAACAATATATTACTTAAAATTGAGATTTTACATAGAGATAAACATCTACAACACAGAAACTTGTATATACAACTATGGTTAACTTAAACATAAAAGAATATAAATGACTGTAGAGAGAACTTGTTTACACTGGGAATGAGGTATACCTGTCATTCAAAGTCATTTATATGATAGTAGGCTTTTCCAATTAGGAACTGGTAAATCAATGTTTTAAAGGCTTCTAATATATAGGGGTATTTTATTTATGAATTTTACCGAAACGTAATCAGGTCCATTCTGACATCGACGAACTCTTCTAAAAGGCACAGAAAAAT
>JAEQML010064426.1:0-22073 GCA_016904865.1 Pissodes strobi | reverse complement strand
AAAAAAAAAGCAACGGGTTTGAACCCGAGCCGCCGCCGATAGCCACAGAATTGAGACCTAACCATCTAAACCTCTAGTCCACGACGGCTCATGCTGCAAATGCATCGCGAAGACATCGAATGATATGCATTTAAAGATCCTTTACAGGCGTAGCCGACTATATCAAAATCGGCCTCTCCTATTGGTCGATCCATCTCGTATTACAATATGTCTTCGTGATGCAATCAATTTCTCGCAAGAGCTCTCGTGGTATAGAGGTTTAGATCGTCGAGTCTAACCTGGAAAATACGGGTTCGAACCCCGTTCCTTTTTTTTATTTTTTTTTAAAGATTATGTTTCTAAACAGCTTTTTTTCTTGATTTTGGGTATGTCTTGGGTTAGATTGGGTTAGCACCTGGTTAGTTTCCTTTTCTTGAGCCCCCGTAGCGAGCGAAGCGAGCGGAGGGCCATGCGGATCGACCAATAGGAGAGGCCGATTTTGATATAGTCGGCTACGCCACCTACACTAGATGGCGTTGGAGACGCTTTTCCCTTGACGGCAGCCACAGTAAAGCTCTCGCGAGACACTCATATCATACGCGCTTACCTGGGCCGGAGTGCAATAAATTTTCATAGGAATTGAAAAAGATTTGTTATTTGGGTAAATAGACTATCGTTATGTGTATATATTGTTTTGTTTGTATGTTATATAAATAAGTTAATGTTTATGTGTTAAAATGGGAAAAGGAGGGCAGAGTTGTGCAGGTATGGGTTGTATAAACACTTATAATAATTGTTCCCACAGTTTTTTTCATTTCCCAAAGGTGATAAAAGGTAAGGCAAATTATTTGTAAACATTCACATAATGCACAAAGATAAAACATAATGCTAAATATTACGTGTCAGATTGAATACAAAGTTAAACGACTTGGGTGTAAAACATTGATTTTGTTAACCAGTGCCAGTGTTTACATTTTCCAGTTAAATGATAATACGAAACAATGCAAATGGACTGTATTAACATTGAAAATGTTTCTGTTTTCCTAATATAGGGCCTCAAATCGTGAAAAAGTACATGCTACATTTGCCACATGACGCCATACGCGTGAGAGGTCGTGTTAGTTTGTTTATTTAAACTCAAATTTGATCATAAGGTATCGGAATCGGTTCAAATGACTAAAATACATTGGAACTAACTGAAACTAACCGAAAGTTAATTGAACGACTAACCAAAGCTAGCCAAAAGTAACCATAAGCACCAAAACAGGCTAAAACGTATCGGAACAGGTTACAAAAATTAAAGTAAATTAAAACTAACCAAAACGAAATGAATTTAAGCGACTAACCAAAAACATTAAATTTGATTATAAGGTATCGGAACCGATTCAAATGGTGTATGTGTGGCTACACACACAACTGCAAGCTTGACCAGCATGCATGATCAATCTTTTTGTACAAGTATGCTGGAGCGTCTGGATGAAAATTTTGCGCAAGCATTAGAATTGTGCAAGCCGCTTGATGATTGATTTGGTTTGAATCATGCAAGCTTGGACAAGGCGCAAGTGAAACGGAGCATGTGTACGCACATGACGACTTGTACACACAAGCAACAGTCGTGAATGAGCTCTTTCTACTCATCATGTCTAGCGATCTGAGGAAGGCGAACCGAAAATTACTGGAAAACTTTATTCATGCATACCAAAATCAGCCGTGTCTTTGGCGAATCAGATCATCAGAATATCATGATAGGGCGAAGAAGGCGTATCTTGTTTTTTTAAATTAAAGGTGTTACAAGTGATAAAAGTTTCAGATAAGTTCCTTCATTCATTCTGAGATAGCTATTGCAATCACGCGGATGTATGTTTAATTCACTCAGTAAGTTAATATGGGAGTAAGTTTTTCTTTTCCTTAACCACTCTTTGCACCACACATAACATTTCTTCTTTCGCGTTTTTCTCGCAAAGGCAAGTGCATCATCGTCCTAGCTAGACATTTTTCCGGCACAAACTGATGCTTGTTTAAGCATGTATGTACCGTCTGGTGGCAAATGGAAATTATGCATGCTTGTACAAAATTATTGGACATGCATGCTTGTCAAGCTTGCAGTGTGTGTGTAGCCACCTTAAGACGTATCGGAACACAACAGATTAAAAATGTTAAAGTAAATTAAAATTAACCCAAATTAACCGAATATTGGCAAGTAACCAAAAACATTAAAGTTGGTTATAACGTATCGGAACCGGTTCCAATGACTAAAATAAATTAAAACTAACTGAAATTAACCGAAAGTTGATTGAACGAAAGTAAGTTGAAACTAACCAAAACTAACCGAATTTTGAGGACCAACTAAAATTAACCAAACACATTTAAATTGGATATAACGTATCGGAACCGGTTCAAATGATTTAAATAAATTAAAACTAACTGAAATTAACCGAAAGTCGATTGAACGACTAACCAAAACTAACCAAAAACACCAAAAGGGCTAAAACGTATCGTAACAGATTAAAAATATTAAAGTAAGTTGAAACTAACCCAAATTAACCTAATTTTGGCGACTATACCTAAATTAATTTAAAACATTTAAATTGGTTATAACGTATTGGAACCGGTTCAAATGACTAAAATAAATTAAAACTAACTGATATTAACCGAAAGTCGATTGAACGACTAACCAAAAGCACCAAAAAGGGCTAAAACGTTTCGCAACAGATGGAAAATATTAAAGTAAGTTGAAACGGATTAACCGAATTTTGGCGACTAACTTAAATTAATTAAAAACATTTAAATTGGTTATGACGTATCGGAACAGGTTCAAATAACTAAAATAAATTGGAACTAATTGAAAGTAACTAAAATTTGATTGAAAGACAAACCAAAACTAACTACAAGTACCAAAAAGGGCTAAAACGTATCGGAATAGTTTAAAAATATTGAAGTAAGTTAAAACTACCCAGATTAACTCAATTTTGGCGACTAACCAAAACACAAAAATTGGTAATAACGTATCGGAACGGAAAGTAATCGAAAGTTGATTGAACGACCCAATTTTGGCGACTAACCAAGACTAACCAAAACTAACCAAAAATCGGAACCGGGTTCAAATGACTAAAATAAATTAAAACTAAACGAAAGCTGATTGAACTAACCCACACTAACCAAAACTAATCAAAAGTAACCAAAAGCAGTAAAACGTATCGGAATAGGATATAAAATTGAAATAGCCAAAAAATAATCGAAAATTAATAATATGGAGACATTCATAAAATATATATGTATACACATTTTATGGAAATAACATGTTTTTAATTTTTTTATTAGTCTTACAACCATTTCATCATTTAGTCATGTTGATTTTAGTTTGACAATATTTTCGAATTAAATTTCAATATAAAAAGTCTCAAAAGAGCGGGACATATTTTCCGATTTTTCAATTCTTCTAAAAATTCTAGTGCAACTGTTTTCAAACAGTAACTTTGAAATTGTTGTAACTTTAAACCCCTGTAGAATTTGATCGGTTTAACTTAGAGCGAAACGATTTGCATCTTCCTATCTTAGTTATTTAGTAATATTTAAATGCAACTGTTTTCAAACAGTAACTTTGAAATTGTTGTAACTTTAAGCCCCTGTAGAATTTGATCGGTTTAACTTAGAGCGAAACGATTTGCATCTTCCTATCTTAGTTATTTAGTATCTATCTACAGATACCAAATTTTCGGTTTGGTGGGGAGCATTTTCCAGGTTGTGGTTATGTGGAAGATAAGAAAATGCAAAACATTTCGTTTGACAATAAACAGTTCGGATTCTACAATAAAGATGTAAGTCTCAAAAACACTGTTTTTGCTGGTTGTTTTTCGTAAAAGTCGATCGTTATCCAGTTATATCCATTATTTCAGATTTCATCAGGACCTTGTACATGTTGCAGCCATTTAGTGTAATTGTGCACTTCATGCATAAACTAGTTCGTGAACGATAGCCACATCAAAAATTTACTTTCATTTCACCATCTGGCCAATATTTTTATCTATTTAATAAAATAAAAAAAGCTGTTACAAAAAAATATGCAAAATCGTACACAATACGTTTATAAAATTGTGCAAGTTACTAAGAATCTATATAAAACAAAATTATGTACTTATATAAGATTTTTTAAGCTTAAAAGAGAACAACTAGATAAATCAAAATTTTCAAAATTATTATTGCAGATCTTTACAAGTTACAAGTTCGTCTAAAACCGTAACTTGTGCAATATAATCTCTCACATAAAAAAACTTTTGTTGTGTATAGATCTTGTTGAAGATTATCTTGGAGCTTATATTCTATTATAGTTATATTCATTTCAGTTTATTTCAATTTCAGTTTATTATATGTGTGTTATAACGCTAAAAAATAAATAATTTTCTACATAAATGAGTTGTTTTATTGATTGTGCTTTATCAAAATAATATGTAACTCAATTATATTTTTCTTTAGGTAATTGACTTTTCTTTCAAGAATGCTGTACTTACTAAAAGTAATCTACATTCGCCATTCTTAATTTTATTTCAAAAGACATTTTTCTTTCAGGTGTAATGTTTAAATAAATATCCGGCTACCTTTATGCAGTTTTTTGGATCGTTAAAAAATTCGTTATTCTCTACTCGAAATAAGCAGTATTTTATAAATCATATATTTTGTAGTGGAAGTTTAAATAAAATAATAGGGGAGAGTAACAATTTTAGTATATAAAGTCCCAAAAAAATTGAGTACGGCTCACTTCACTAAAGATTGCCGTGGAGTTGACGTCAAGTTAGGTTTATTTATTTCCTCCCCACTACATAGTGATAAAGTTGGCCCTCGCTTATCAAAGGTGTCGCGCTTAAGTTTCGCAGCTATATTCTTCTTTAGGCTATGGCTAAAGGGTTAAAAAAATTCACCTTGTACATTGTTCCGAATTTTTGTCATATTCTTCCATACCTTGAGTACCCATCAAGTTTGAATGAAACAATTGTTAAATACAATGTGTGAGATGAATTTACGCAAAACACAGAAAATTACTCTATCACCACTAGATGTTACTAGTAAGAACCAAATTCAAACATGTAAAAAGCTTATGTAAATGTCTGAATCTTTATGGTGCTAAGAGGAAAAATAAACATTGTTATCAAGTATTTCTTGAATTTCTTGATAAATATGTATGTTGGCATAAATTAGACCTGTACCATTATAGTTGTCAGACAGTTTAGCTTAGATATTGCCCGATAAAAAACTGGCTTAATTTCTTTGTTTTAGGACTTAATCCCATTTCATGTTTCAGTAAGTCCGGCTGGTGCTTCCGTCAAACAGCTACAGCATATGATTCAAAACAGGAGATCAGGTAAAATTTTTAATGCGAGGTATAAATAAAAAAAAATCTTTTTGTGTGTCCACACGCGATATAAGTAAAACTTCTTCACTAACAGCTATAGATATAGTTAAATTATAAGAACTATTAGTATGAAGTTTTCCCTTCCGGTCATTCTCATTAATACATACGTAGATGCTATATAGGTAACACTACGCATTCATTTCCTCTCCTGCCGCCATCTCCCAATGAAGCGTGTGCGTATTCCCTCTCCTGTCGCCGCTGACGCACTCTTCGAACTCTCCTCACGCGATCGGAATTATCGTAATGCTCCAAAATTGTCGCCCTCGCAAAGAAGTTTTGCTTCAAAAGCTCTGTTGCCGAGATTATGCTTGGTCAGTAATTTTATTCATCCTAGTTTGACAATTAAAGTTATCATCTTAAACAATAGATTCTTGTGCTGTCCCATCTAGTGACGCATTCTACCTTACTGAAATTCATCAGAATATCTTCCTGGGCATGTGATTTAAACATTATAAGCATCTAATCGTTATTTTTAAGAACTTTCGATACTGCTAATAAAAAAAAACATTATTAGCAGCTCTAAGTAAAAATGCTATTTATGGGCTGGTGTTAAAAATACTAATGCATAGCTAAGCTATGTATTCAAGGCATATTCAGATTTATGAATATACCGGGAGTCAATGAGATTTATTTCCTGACCGGTTCTTCATTTTGAAACATTTTATCGGATTGATATTGTGTACTACTAAAAAACATAAACCTACTAATTAAATATCACCCTGTCCTAAGTTTGAACTTGAACTTGACAAATGTTATATAAACATTCACTGTTAATTATAAACAACTTGAGCTGTCGACGAGAGCGATTTTAATCCTTAATGGTGCAGCCATCAGCATTTTGTAACATATAAATACGTAGGCAAAAGCCAAGTTAATCAGGCTTTAGGGTCTCTCAACTCCGCTCAATCTAGTTGCGGTACAACACACAGGTGCGTACTCTTCTAGTTGTTCTATCCTACAACGCCCATATCTGTGAACACCTGGACACAGGTCCAGGGCGATCAGGTCCTTACCTAACCTAGGTGGACGTATGCACAGGTATACGACATTCGGGGGATACTAAAAGGAGAGAGAGTCGAATTTACGAGTGAAGTATCAGAATTTCAAGTAAAGGGATAGTTTTTGGGGATTTTTATAAAAGTAGTGAAAGTGCCTTAGAAATCTGTGATAAACTTAAACCAGAAAGACTTACCTTATGAATATCAGAACGAATATATAAATAAGACAACTCCGCTCCTGTAAACTTTATTAATAAAAGTGACGTCGCTTTCTAGAAAAACTGACATAAGCCTACCTCTCGATTTAATATTAATTGAGCGTCGTGACACTCATATTTCATCTACGTCACATCTAAAATAGTGACGACGCGTTCCAGAAACACTTTAAATTAAGCCTACCTCTCGCACGCCAAGCGATTTAATATTAATTGGATAGTAGTGCCCCTATTAATTCATCTACGTCATAAAATAGTGACGTCGCTTGCTAGAAACTCTTTAAATTAAGCCCACCTCTCGATTGAATGTTAATTGGGTAGTAGTGCCCTCCTTAATTCATTTACATCACAACACATAGTGCCTCCATCCTCATAAACTTTATTAAACAACAGTTGAACCAGTTTAAGCTAAGCCTACCTCTCGCCCGCCAAGTATTTAGTGTTAATAGGGGCTAGTGCCGACATCTTAATGAATCTACGTCACAAAAACAGTAATAAATTAAATTTAACAATAAAATCAAGTAAATCATTAAGCAATTAAACCATTAATAAATGCAGGCTAGGCCAGTTTAGCTATTTACATATAATATGCACATATTGGTTTCGAATCACGCGCCGAGGTACGGCCAAGTGCTGCCATCTACGGGCGGGCGACGTCACCAAAGACCACGTGCTAAATCTACAGATGGTGGCCGAAGTACGGGCTGCGTCACAGAAGACAGGGGTCTATGAGCGATTTCATTGTTCTAGTCAAATTTACCAACCGTTCATACCTGGAACAAAGAAAGAATGAAGTTAGGTACGTTGTGGGACCTGCTATTTTTGGCGAAGGTAGCAACGATAAGTCAATACCGAAAACACATGGGTATATAGTTAAGTATATGGAGCAATACAACAGATTTGTATAGGAGAAACTAAAGGAAACCATGGAGCAAGCAGGAGAAACTAGAGAAGAGGACGAAGATAGGAAAAATATAATTATATGGAACAAGTACTCAAGTAAAAGAAGAAACTAAGCAACTAAGATAAAACACAAAAGCTAGGAGAGACCCGCAGCGTTGACTGATAATAGGGGAAGACGCGCAAATGCCGTGCCTAGCCTAGAAACGTGACACCTTCCTTTTCGATACCCTTGCGTCTCACCCACTGATTGGTGGTGCGACCTCGCGGCATATGCCTGGAAATGCGAAAGGAATTCATACCATTCTTGATTCATTTATTAGATCCAGTCGCGTGGCGCTTTGAGATACTCGGGCAACGGCCAACGGATGTTCACAAGAAATAGTTTTCGCACGTATGGAGTTTTCGCATTGACCGATAAAATTATGATAAAACCAAGGATTTTAACGATATTTACTTATGAAGGTGTTATATTTTACTGAATAATTTAATATATCATTATGCCATTAGAATGAACATTCCGTGTAAGTAAACTAAATATAATTCTAATAAGATAAATTGGCATGTACTTATATGAATTTGTTTTTTATTTAAGTTTTTGCTGGCAGCCGAATTTTTGGTTGATTACAATACTTATTTCTCACTTACCGTCGCTCGAAAGCAAAAATGTTTTATAAGTTATAATTTGTTAAGATTGAAATTGAGAAGCATGGAGAGATAAAGCTGTGCCAAATAAATAAAACATGATAGCATTGTAAAACAACTTACATTTTTATTGGAATAAATAAATATTAAGCAGAAGGTTAATACCTAAAATATAAAGTGAAACGTGAGACATCACGTGAAATGTGATAGTGTATATAAAATAATGCAAGAATACAAAACTAAACTAGTAAAATAATATTATGTATAAAGGATTTACCAAATTTTATAAATAAACATAGTCAACTAAGTTGATGATTGATTTACCTAAGCAGAGCGTAAGTAACTGAGGGTTTCTTAGCATTATTTGGACTTGGAGGATAACTACTTTATGGTAAAGCATGTTTCAGTTTTGACTTTTTTATCCAGCTAAATCCCTAAAATTTATCAGTGGTCGCCTGGGACGTCTGTGCGATTCGAGAATCGCGTAGAATAGTATGCTCTTTCTGGAGGCCATTCCAAGGTTTCATTGTTTGGCGAATAATCGAGTACCTAGTGGTTGTCAACGTGTCGGAATTAGTGGTCAAGCGAATACCACAATGAGGAAGTTTCATTAAAATTTTTATTGCTAATTTTGATAGCCCATCAAAAATAAGTGTAATAATAGTAGTTTTATATTTTTTTCATAGTTCGAAAAATGAGGCAGATACAACACCATGAAATATGCTTATGACGTCACCATGTATATGAATTGTTACCTCGCACCATGCTTAGTATATTATATCGTTGGCTGAGAATCAGTCAACGATTATATCTATATATACAAAACTAAAAACTGGCATAGCTCTCGTAATAATCATCTTTAGTGGAAATTAAAAAATACGTATCGATTTTTTTTCACTGTTCTATAATTTACAGTAAAACAAATAAACAGTTTAATTTTTCAGGAGACTTCTTGATTTTAAAAATAGCAAAATTTTTGCGCACACGCTGCTTGCAAATAATAATGAAAATAATTTAGAAAAAAATCATTGGTTTGATAAAATTCAAATTTTTCTATGTGGTTTATTTTGAGCATCTTTGGTGTCACGTATATTGCAACTGAATTTTTCAGACACTTCCATTTCATTTGTTTGTAAAGCATTGTTTTTGTTACAATTTTTAATAATTTTTCGATATGTTCTGGACATAAATTAACAATATTTATATTGATTTCGTTTAACAATAATTTATAAATGGATTTAAAAATATTATTATGTAATGTTGGAAATTATTTTTAGGTTTCCAAAATGACCGTTAGGGGACGTAATAGCCATCTTAAATTTTAAAACAGGTTATACGTCAGTGAAAACCGCATCTCGATATCCCTTACCTAACCGAAAACATAAGTAAATAAATCAAAACTCAAAAAAAAAATCGGATTTTGGGATAGTTTTTCAGTAGATCAGTTGCTATTAAATTGTAATTATCGGTATTTTACCACAATATATATTATTTTACTGCTAAAATACCAACATAATATTTAAAATCTCAATAATAATTAATATTCATTCAATATGAATATTGATTGCCCTTGTGTCCACACAAAATTCGAACTATTAAAGAAAGCAAGTACCTATGCTTTAGAAAACTAAATCGCAAAAATTATAATGACGATAACTAAATGTCAATCATATTAAGATTGCAGATTTTTACAGTGTATGAGATATTTTTGGGGCTTTATTTTGAAAAAAAAAAATGAATTTTCCACCTGTGGAAGTGTTTCAATGCAATGATAATTAGGGATGGCAACGATGAATCGATGTTTTTAAAACTTAATCGCGATTTTGAATAAAAAATGTAATAAACTGGTTATTTTTAAGGAAAAAAGGTATTACTTGTTTGATCTCGATAAACCGCTTGGTCTTCAAGAAATTCGAACTTTGATCATTGAATGCACGCGGACTTTATGATATCTGCTAACGGTATTCGTCTACTAACTCAAGTAGGCTTGACCATTGACCAAAAATATTATTTAACAAATATTTTAATTAAAAAATATAACAAATATTAGTCTTCGTTCTGCGAACAAAAAGAATCAGGAAATGTGTAAGAATTGAACTCCAGATATTTTCGATACCTGTTAATCAGTCAAAATACGACGAAAATCTTAATTTTACAGTGATGGCTGTTACACCCTCTAGCGGGCTAGTTTTTGAGATATTAGCCGGTATGCGATATTTTGTTGGTCTTATTTGTAAAAAATAAATTTTCTACCCATAGAAGTGTTTGATATGCATTGTTTCGTGCTTATTTTCAATGCAACGATAATATACCTAACTGTTGCCGCTAGCCTACTTGGTTCCTTAAAAAAATTCGAATTTTGTGTGGACAGAACGGCAAAATTCACTCATATTTACTGTTTACTGAATGTTAATTATTATTGAGATTTTAAATATTATGTTGGTATTTTAGCAGTAAATTATTATATATTGTGCTAAAATGAGGATAATAACAAATAACAACGGTTCTTCCTTTCGAAAAAATGTCCCAAAATCCGATTTTATTTCGTGTTCTGATTTCTTTTACTTATATTTTAAGTTAGATGAGGTATATCGAAATGCGGTTTTCACTACCGTATTAGGATCTCATTTGGCTCTCTTTTGTTTTAAAATAGTAGCATCGTTGCATTTATTTATTTTTTTAAAATCTGACTTATTTGCGGTTATGTCAGAAAACGCCCTCTAGCGGCTAGGTGATAAGTCGCAATCACCCCACGCAAGGCACGATTAGCTTAAAAAAAGCCATTTTCAACGACTATAAGTTTTTAAGTTCCGTCCAGCCATTTTCAAGTTATTGACATTTATTTCCGAAAATGTTCGAACACGTTCCATCACTTTCCTTTACGGGCTAGAGCAAACCGTGGTTTACAAAAAGTCATTTAATTTATCCCTGTTTTAAAGTGGCAATGCATTCTACTATCTTTAATTTAAGAAAATTTTGCAAAAAAACGGGTTTTAAAATTTAAGATGGCTATTATGCCCCTTGGCGGCCATTTTGGAGACTTAAAAATAATTTCCAACATTTTCCCTTGGCAGCTTTACTCATAAATTTTTTACCGCAAGTCTTTACGACAATTACTTTTCCAGATATAGCCGAGTGCCATTCTTAGTTGGCCACCCGGTACATATTAAATAAAATTGGAACAAATTATAACACAGTAAATACCATTGATTTGTATAGGAGTGGATAAGCAATAAATAGACCAAACATGGCTAATTTATGACCGCGAAATGTAAACAAAGAGATTTCAATTTGGACTTGCGCATTAGAAAATTATTAGGAACTAGCTGTTGCACCGTGAAGGTAAATAGGCAGGGCCGGACTTCGAAAGTGATTATTTCACCAAATATTCGGTAGAGGAGTCTTGCCGATTGTGAAATGGGCCCCAGTTAGCATAGTGAAACAAACAATAAGGTATAAATGAGTAATACTTATAATAATTAGACTTACTTGAAACAGGAAATCCCGGGTATTTTGCCTGTACTACTACAAAACACAATCATACACTTTCGGGTTTCTATTTTGGTAGCATCGCCCATTGTTTATGTGCGTATTGTTCAATTTGAACGAAAATCAAAATAGGGTTCACACAAACCACAAACGTGAACCACTAAACTAAAACTAATTAAGCAACTACAAACACTAGGTCCAAAGAAAGTAAAAACTCGAATTATTAACTCAAAACGCCGCGCCGTCAAAACGAAAACACGTCAAAGACAAAAGCCAAGTTCGATCCTGACCGACGCCTGCTGAGACGGCAAGTGTTTTAGTGCGCATGACAAAACGATATCTACTTTGTTTACGTTTTTCCATTTTACGTCGATTTTGTCATGCGCAGAAACCTGTTTTTTCGCCCATAGGTTGCCACTTTTGAGTAGTGCGACAGGCGGCTATTGCTTATCCACTCCTATACAAATCAATGGTAAATACTGGATTAGTTACCAATTTTCCGAAACATACTATATGGGAATTTCATAGGTATACAAAAATCCTTTTCACTGCAGCCGCCTTTTCTAGATAAGAAAAGTTATACTTCATAGCTGTCGCTGCACGCAACCACTCAAGGTATTTGCTTTCAAATTGTCTCATTTAGGTTAGAATCCTACTGCTGCCTTTTGGCTCATTACTTGTAATATGATATTCCATGTTATGATGATGCATTAAATACTTTAAAGCAAATACCTCGATATAGGTTTAAAAGCGGTGTGATAATAGACTCTCTTTGCTAAAAGTCAAACACGCGTAGGCGCCAAAAAGTTGTGGGGTTTTAAAAGCACAGAATTCATCATAAATGGCGCCTCATATCAATTGAAGGAAAATTGTTAACGGATTTGAATTCTTAATTCAAAAAGCCCCTAGTCATCAAAGTGCTAACTAACTTTACGCGCTTCACAGTGCGAACTTGTATGCACTAGTGCATAAAGTAAAATACGAAATATAAAATATTACTTTTTAAGCACCAGTGCCTAAATATATATTTTTTACGCACTACTGCTAGAGATAAATTGTTTTATTTTGATGTAGTTTATTTCTAGAAAGTATTGTATGTAACTCGTACGTAATTGTTTTTTACTCATGTGATTGGCACACTCCCTTGCGGCTCTTGCAAAAGGGTAACTTTACGCACTTGTTGCATAAATAACTATTTTGTACAACTGTCTAAAAAGGTGACATTTTTATACGCTTGTAGATGCGCAAACGTCTCACGTGAAAAAAATACAATTTTTTGACTCCTAGAAATATTATTTAAGTTTCATGATGCTACGTCCCATTAAAAAATAGTATATTGTGTAACTAGGAGGAAAAGCAAAACATTCCTGGACGATTGTGGTAATTGCTGGACGAGGGGCAGCCGAGGCCAGCAACACAGGAGTTCAGGAATGTGCTTTTCCTACGAGTTGCACATACTATTTTTTATCCGATCGGAATTAATTATAATACGTATTTATAAAAATAGAGTCAAATATTACTCTAAATAAAAACGGTGTTTTAAATTTAAACTCAATATAATAAACTTAAAAAAACTTACAATATTGTTCTTGTTTTTTCTTGTATTATTGCATCCACGATAAACACAAACATTCATTTTGAACGTCAACATAATGTTCGAGTACTAACTACAACCAAAACAAGGCTAGGTCTATGACAAATCACAAGAAATGTTAATGCAAGATTTTAAGACGCTACGAAAACTCCTCAGACAACACGTCCGTGTGCTCCGCAAAATGCCAATACTGTGATCGATCTTAAGTCAGATCTCGCGCACGCATTCTAGTAGCGCCATCTATACGCAGTCATCTTTTATTGTCACGATTTTGCCCATAATTTAGCGCGTCTTCCCCTATTCTCAGCCAACGGTAAAAGGAATTAAAGGCAAAGCCGACGCGACGACTCAGAGCAGATTTTGTGCATTATCGAGCATATCATAATCATAATATAGCATGCTTCTTGAATAATATAACGTTTTTATACCTTACAGGATAGGTAGAGATTTTTTCAATCGCATTTGAAACCAACGGCATTAAATTATTTAAGGGGAGATTTTCCCAGTCGCGTTTGAAATCAACTGTTTTCACTTGGGGGGGGGGGGGGGGGGCCCCCCATCCTCCCCCCCTTGAGCCCGGCCCTGTACATAGACGGGACCGTCTCTATACTATATAGTTTTGATAAATTTCTACATAATGGATATACAAATAAAAATTAAAGAACTATGGTTAAATAACATAAAAACCGGACCGTCGCATAAATTTTATTTTTTATTCATAACTACTGCATAAGTTTAACATACCGTAATATTGTTAATATAGGTGATTTATTGTAATACAGGGCTGCAATAAGTGGATTTTTAGTGCCAAAGGTAAAATTCATTATCTTTATATAAACCCCATTAAAAGACCCTTCCAAAAACTAACCCATATAAAGACAATGGATTAATGTCAACTCTATTGGGATGGACGCATCTTCATGGAGGAGATATCATATAAAAAGCAATTTATTGGAAAAACGGCATAGACTACTTTCTAGTTTTAAAACTGAATGGCATTATAAGCCGGTATAAGGAAGGAAGGTGATGCTCTCAAAACAGATAGGTTTGCACTTTTTACAGTTAGGTATAAGGTATAATAGGTCAGTAAGCTTAAAGAAATCAAATCGGGAGAGTTTTTTTTATCATATATAATTAGTAATAAGTTAAAGACAGAACCGTATTTAAATAATACGTTTGTCACGTAGTTGCTTTATTAACACAATGAATACTAAGACGTAAAACGTTGTTTGCCATAGAAGCAAATAAATTTTGGAAATAATACATTTCTAGTTAAAACCGGGTTTAACAAATTATGATTTTGCTAATAAGACAACAAAACGTCACAAATAACAAAATATAGGATAGGAATATAACATTGTTAATATAACTTGTAAAACAATTTTTCTTTTGTTACATGTATAACTAGCAGTAGCAGTCTCCACCAACAAAAAGCGAGTCAAACCACACTGCATTTGAGACTACAAAATGGAATGCAAATGGGTGGATCTAAGACAACAAGTCCACTGACGAAATATATATTAAATTATAATAAAATAGGTGCAATGCAATATGTCTTCTCGAATTGAGGTCTGTTTTCTCGCTTCTAAAGCAAAAAAATCAGGTTAAAACTTTGGGGACCAACGTTATCAGGGAGGGGGAATGTGTGAACTACTAAAAAGCATAAACCTACTAATTAAATATCACCATTCACTGGTAATTATAAACAACTTGAGCTGTCGACGGGAGCGATTTTAATCCTTGATGCAGCCATCAGCATTTTGTAACATATAAATACGCAGGCGAAAGCCAACTTTATCAGGCTTTCGGGTCTCTCAACTCCTCTCAATCTAGTTGCGGTACAGCACACAGGTGCGTACACTTCTAGTTCTATCCCACAACCCTCATATCTGTGAACACCTGGACACAGATCCAGGGCGATCAGGTCCTTACCTAACCTGGATGGACGTATGCACAGGTATACGACATTCGGGGGATATTAAAAAGTAGAGAGAGTCGAATTTACGAGTGAAGTATCAGGATTTCCAGTAAAGGGATGGTTTTTGGGGATTTTTATAAGAGTAGTGAGTGCCTTAGAAATCTGTGATAAACTTAAACCAGAAAGACTTACCTTATAAATATCAGAACGAATATATAAATAAGACAACCCCGCTCCCATAAACTTTATTAATAAAGGTGACGTCGCTTTCTAGAAAAACTTTGAACTAAGCCTCCCTCGAGAAGACATGCATTTAATGTTAATTGGGTATAGTGTAAACTCTTAATTCATCTATAAACTTAAACACGCCTTTATTAGTATACAATCTAACCGTTGTTAAGTTTGTTTGTTAATAAACTTGTTATTATTTTTATCAATGTGTCTCCTTTATTATCTCTTCTCAACTTGACGTAGTGCGTTCCTAAATCTTGGCTACTCTCCTGCACGCTAAGTAAGGCGTGGCGTCACAAAGAAAAAAAAATACAATTCGTGACAATATTTTGGAGGGGTTCATAGTTGGAATAGATGCGAAATACGAATAATAGAGCACATTATTGTTTTTAGAGGTTTTCGAAATGTCATCATCTCAGTTATTTTAAATTGAAAACTGTAACACTTAATAAACGAGGGAAATTGTCAAAACTGTTCGATAAAAATTAGGCACAATGTAACGGAGACCTCCCCATAGTTAATATTTTTCGTTTTATAGGTAAATTTGCTCAATATGATTATTACAGCAGGAATCAAGAGGAATATAATCAGGTCACAGCTCCGGTCTATAACGTCTCAAAGGTTACTTCTCCAGTAGCGGTTTATTTCGGAAGAGCAGATGTGTATGTAAGTGTTGAGGTAAGTAGGTTTACGGCACATAAAGTGTGTTCAACATTTGATTCTGCATATTGGAATCTCTCGTCGGAACATAAAATTTTATTATTAGATAACAATACTAAACCTTCTGATAAGAATGTGAAAGACATATGTCAGATATTTGTATTGTATCCATCCATCATCGATATAAAACTTATTACAGAAGAATTATAATCAATTTAATAATCAGGTAGGTCCGCGGAAGTCCAAAAACACTTAAGCGTTAAAAAAGAACACGTGAAACTCTCACGTGTACTAAAATAAAATCTTAAATAAGAAACACATGTGATCACGATGATGGCTATTATTCCAAAAATAGCTACCATAAAATTGGTGGGAAAAGGCATTAAATAGTAAAATGAATGATTTTCGTAAAGTTGAAATTCCAAATTTTTTGGTTTACAAATAAATAAAGGATAATCTGGAAATTTTGTCACCTAATCTTAAAAAGTGACCTAATAATGTACAAGTTTTGGACCTGTCACAGTTACGGTTAATGAATTGCTTGCAAAAATATCTCAAAAACCCACCAGGTAACCTACATGTGAAGCCTCTTCTGAAATTTTCTCGAAATTCTCTAAAGCTTTTCCCATTTAATCGTTCCTGTAACTCCAATGTGAATACGAGCTTTATATTTGGTTATTTTTTCCTGTCTTATTTCATGTGTTTCCTCACTCGTGGCTATTTTACGTTCGGCTATTCGGTATATTTTTAATAAATATATCTATCTGAATTACACTGCTGTCAAATTTGTCAGGGTTGATATATTATGTATAACTTCAATAGAAGGCATAGTGTGGTTTTTGCCTCACATGTTTTTCCAACTACTTATCCCAACATCTATCTTAAAGAGAAAATCAATTATTCATAAGAGTCTTGAGTCATATAACCACCTTCCTCAATTAATTAGCAAGGCCTATTATGACCTTCAGAAGATTTATGAAGACAACTTGTAGAATAACCCATGAATATTTGACTCATTTCATTGTACAATTTTTGTATCTACTACTTTTGTTTGTTACCTTGACTTGTGCTGATTTTTATTTTTGTGTTTTTTGTTCTTTTTCTTCAGCCCACAAAAACGTCAGGAACTCCATTGTTAAAAAATGCATATTTTTAGGCATGGCTATAATTTAAGTAGTTAGCTCAGAAAAAAAAACAAAGTTTTTCTGTATTTATGTGACATTTATTTCGAGTATTAATATTAATTTTAAGTTAAAATCGTTTTTTGATACTTTTTAAAATCAACCTTTTAAGCAACAAACGCTTAAAGTCCGGATTTCATTTTTATATACACGAATTTATTTCTCATTTTTCCCCATGACATGACAGGGGAATTGGTATTAAGACATTTTTTGTCGTTTTAGTATCCTATTTCCTTTCAACATAAGTATGCTGTTTTCATTAACTGCCTTTACAAATATTTTCGCATTATGTTGTAATGCATATAAGGGAACAAAAGTGAAATCAAACACTACTCATGTTCACTTGAATATACCCGGATATGACCATTACGCCTGATTTCGACAGCTGTTTTTATACGAGGCGATTGATGTTGCCAACGAGAAGAAACATACGATCCTGAGAACTTCGATGTCATGTGGTTGAAATTAAGCACAGCTCGAGCAGATAGATAGACTACCTAGCGAATACCAATATAAACGGCTTTTCTCAAATCTTGGCAATCAAATTGATTTTCTACAGATCAACTAACCAACGGCAGAAATTGTCATAGTAGGAGACTTCAACGTTCATAACATAGACTGGTTAAAGCGCTCCAACAAAAATGACCACGAAGGACGAGAAGCCGAGACTTTTGCTGTTAGTCACGGACTTACTCAGCTGGTTGACGAACCAGGATCCCTGAACGTCAAAGAGACTTTGCTAGCCTCCTGGATGTATTCGTAACAACTAATCCTGACTCTACACCGTAACCGTCCAACCTCCATTGCACTCATCAGACCAGAATCTTATCTCCGCAACCTGTGAACTTGCTATCAAAACATAGAAACCACAGGTACCCCGAATGGTTTAGCACTATAAATGTGCATAGTGGCGTGACCTTCGCGAGTTTTATCTTTCTTTGCCTTGGGAAGATGTCTGCTTTATGAATTAAAAAAAAACTGAATCTGCTGATGAGGTAACTCAAGTTAGGAAGCTTCCATCCTCTCCTATGAAACATATCTCAAACAGTAGGTAGGATGTGGCATGACGGATTGTTAAGCAAATTGACAGCATACGGACTACCACTAACACTGCTTCTATGGCTTTCCATTTTCTTAAGGGATCAGAGTTGGTATTGATGGACATCTCTCGGAAGAATTTAAAATCAATGTCGACTTCCTCAAGGATGTATATTATTTCTCACACTGTTCCTGTTCTATACCAACGATCTCTTAGATAGGACAAACAATAATTATATTTACAGCTTTGCAAACGACAGTACTCTTATATCCTCATTCATGTCGCGCACTTCAATGACCGCTGCTCGTTCCCAACAATGGGTTGGTTGCTGTTCTTGTTGCATATTAATGACCTACCACTTCTTGAAATTCAGGGATCATTTATCATCTTTGCTGATGATACTACCATTTTATGGCACTACAATCAAGCTATTCAGTTAGACCAAACCGTTTGTAAGGACCTAAATACCATAAAGAGCTGGTTTGATTTAAATTTGCTTACACTTAATATCGATAAGATAAATATTCTCACTTTTAAATGTGAATTTAGTGACGTGATATTGGAAAATCAACTTATCAGCAATGGTCATGTAAATAAATGCCTACGACCGTTGATTGAAGTCAATCAACGTGAGGACTTAATATAGATGACAAATTAAAATTCGACCAGCACGTCTTTAACGTCAATTCTAAAGTTGCAAAGAAGGTGTATCATACCTTAATTGAATCCCAGTTACCATATGGGTTGTGTTTTTGGGGCAGTTGCCCGAACTATTTATTTAAATCTACATTTGTCATTTAAAGGGGATCTATTAATATATTGTTGGGGAAACACCCCAACAAGTGTATTAACTTGTCATTTTCACCTTATAGTTTGGTGATAACACCCTGTATGAATGTAGTACGAATGATCCATAATTAATCCACGAACATATTTATTCAACCTCAAGCAAACAGAAATTTGTGCATTTAAGTCAGCATATGTCAGTTCTTCATTACCCCTTAGTCCAAACCTGGAAGGTCGATCCCATTATATAAAGCTAGCGTCGGGGAAAACATTTTTAATCGTTTTCAATTTAACATATCCTGGTCTCAGTCGCTGTTGTTTGGACAACAATATGTCGAAGAGAGAAAGAGCATTTTTCTACCCTCTCAAATGCGCTTACAACCACCACTTCTCATTTGGTTTTGCCGTCAGGCGGTAGCTAGAAGAAGAAATTATATTTCAGTGCAGTGTAGACTTTCACTCGATCAACAGCCAAAATTCTGTTCCTGTTTTCGCGCCAAAAGGTCAACCTTTTTGGCAATTTATCCGATTGTATGCACACATATTAGAGAATATTTAGTGTACCTCCGTTATCCTTGTCCAGGTTGGACAAAGACCTCGTTTAGGCGTTTTTAACGCAATTCCTCAAAACAGAAACGACGACGTGGCGTCTCTGTTCCCTTGTAGATTGAACAGAATCAGTAAAAATGGTGCCTGCAACCTGGCAATCCATTCCAAATTCCAGCAAAGCTAATACAGGAATCCAATGGTTAAAGTTTAATAGGCTACCCCTGGATACGATAACAGGAGAAAAATGGAATATCAAGGTATTTTGTAGAGTGAGAGAAAAGGCAAAATTTTCAAGACAAGGGTTTCATTTTACACTAACAAATCATGTCCTTTTAGTAGATATTTGAATTAAGCTCCCTTTTGTATATAGTATTTAATGTGTGAAAGATTGAATGCATCAAGTAGTGTAGACATTGTATAAATTATGTATATATATATTTTCTTGTATTTAATGCAAGTTACAACTTAGCGGGTTGTGTGTTCCTTGATTTTGATGATCGTATTTTAATATGTTAGCTTGTTTTATCGTGATAACGTTTTAGTTGTGATTAGTAGGTACCTGCGTGCTTTAAAATTATAAATCCCTTTGAGATCAATAAATACGGTTTTGAAAATTAGGTTTAACTTGGTTTGTCAATTAATTATTATTTATGACAATAAAGCTTTTTTTATTTGATTTGATTTGATGAGGCTCGTGGCTTTCCTCACCCAATGGGGTGTCAAATGATCAGTTTAACGCAGCAAATACTCAACCAGCTGTCTTCTCAAAAAAGCAAACACTGCAGGAACTGACTTATCAATCAATAGCAGGACAAACAATGACTCTAACCTCATCCATAAGCTTGCTGGGCGTCAACGTAGAAAACAACATGTTTTGGAATAATCACGTCGTTAAAATTACCAAGGCAGCAGCACAAAAGCTAGGAGCACTCTATAGCGTTCTATACATCACATCAGCTCTTACTGCTCTATAACGCCCAGGTAAAACCACCTCTGGAATACTGATTCCATACAGAGGAGAGCAGTCCGTTTTGTGGATGGCCCAGAGTTATCTAAAGACCTTGATAGCCATGAACATCGAATAAAAGTGGCGGACTTATTACCTATCTCTTTACTATCGAGGCTATAATGGAAGGTGTTCGAACGAGCTGGCACTTATTATCCCGCCCAGAGTTGTGCCAAACAGAAATACGCTTCAGACACAAGTTGCTCATCAACATACGAGTCAGTTGCGAACACCTAGGACGTCGCTGTTACGGGACTCCTTTTTTCTGGAGTACTGCCTCGCTCTGAAATGGACTTCCGAGTAACATCTTTCCCCAAAACTACAACCTACGGCGCATTGAGTCCAACGTCCACCTTCATCACCCCACACGCACCGCTTGGTGAGTGGTGTAAGATTTTCCATTTGTGTGTGCCGAACATAAAAAAGAAAAACATATCAAAGCCGATATTGGTTCTTTGCTTCTTTGACCTGTAAAAATAAATAATTTTTAGTCAATACCCAAGTATTTTGAGCAAGTCTTCAATGAACAAAGTGATCAGTTAGAATATACCAGCTCGTATTAGTACATATCCCGAAACAAGTAATGTATCACAGGAAACCTTATCATTAGTGTATTATCAAGCTAGATTTTATCCATCACGTACGAAAACTTCGCTAACCAAGTTAGCATCATCGGGAGTAATTATAACTAAACGGTCTTGCTTAAACTATACCTATTTATAGTTACAGCGCACGCAAACCACGTATTAGCAACTAATATAACGAACTTTGCAGGATTGATCAGTGGTCCCTATAGATATTTATTTTACTAGATGTTACATGTAACTATTTCTGTACTTTCAAATGCGTTTTAGATTTTTGACTTATAAACTAATTGATTATTATAGGGAATGACCAAATGGTTTTTGGGAATTTTCTTTCCTGTAATACCAGCTAGAAAGTCCAGTTATTTCGAAGTGCCTCAGCCTCCCTATGTTTTTGTCGTTCGATTATTTTCTTTTTATTGAGGGGAAAATTAACTAAGCGGTGTATTAAGAAATGAAATGTACGATGCAAATAATAAAAATAATCGGAACGAAGTACCCGCCAAATTCAAGCATGTTAATATTCCTGAGTAATTAATTGTCCACCGTTCTAAGTTTCATAAGTGATAGGGAAACCAGTATTTAATTTATTGATAAATTCTTCTAAATTTAGTATACCTACGTCTGGCAAATCTGTGATGTTTTCACATCTGATAGTGGGTAGATGTGTTTTAAATTTCCCATACTGAGGTTCGCTAGACAAACGGTAACCAATTGTCCATTGCCATTTTAATTTTTATCTATATTGAAACTAATGTTGATACATACAATGGTTTGGTTAGTTCTAATCTTTCTTCGAGGATTTTTCTATCTAAACTATCGGATTCAAGCAGGGCCCTTCAGTATTCTAAAGTTTCTGTTATTAGCGCACTTGGCTCGGAACCTTGGAAAC
>MU193776.1:0-18125 GCA_016904865.1 Pissodes strobi | reverse complement strand
TATTATTATTATTATTATTATTATTATTATTATTATTATTATTATTAATTATTATTATCATTATTATTATTATTATTATTATTATTATTATTATTATCATTATTATTATTATTATTATTATTATTATTATTATTATTTAGCCTTACGGCATTCGCACTCCCTCTAAGGGGAGCATTCACTTATCCCAGATATCCCGGATATCAAAAGGATTAAGCTCTGAGGGAACCCTTTCCATGTTATCGGTAGGGATCGGCAAGACAAGAAATCTTGTCTTGACAAGCAATTCCTTGTCCTGTCTTGAATTTTTTTCAAGAAATAAAAAAAAATCTTGTCTTGACCATTTTTTGAGAGTTGGTGTCTTGTCTTGACTCAAGAAATCTTGAAAATTCTTGACATCTTGACAAAAGGGTAACCCCCGTTTAAAAGTCGTTTCTTGATACCTTGACAAGAGGGAAACCCCTGTTTAAAAGTAGGGATGAGATTGGTTGATATGATGTTTAGGCTTTATGCCTGGAATCGAGGGTCACGCGGTCAGGATAGTATTGTTTTACATTTCGTTGCTTCATATGTGTTGACAAATTAATTTTTTTCTGGTGTTCTATATTGTTGTGCAGGATTCATGTTTTACCTTACAAATGTTTGCCTATTCTTTTCACTTTAGAGCCGCTTGCTCTGGCTCCAGGGTGTAAACCGCACAAGTGCTAGTTTAATGACCGTTTTTCCAGTTTCCTTTAGGTTTTTCAGCTTCAGTTAGTAAATACAATAAAACAGTAAAAAGCTCTTCTAGATTGTTAAGCTTTGAATTGACTTTGTCAAAGGGTTTTTCAGCTTCGTTAGGGTCACTAAACTAGCACTTGTGCTGTTTACACCCTGGAGCGAGAGCAGCAAGCGGCTCTCAGTGGAGAGAACAGGCAAGCATTTGTAAGGTAATTTTTTTTTCTTAATTTAAAAAATTTTACGTAAATTTAAAATTTCTGTACGCCACTGAAGTAGATCCGCTTAGCAAAGTTCTTTTTGATTTTAATATCTTAGGTCATAACATATACAAAAATGATAAAAAAATTCT
Organism: Pissodes strobi; assembly: GCA_016904865.1. Lineage (NCBI taxonomy): Eukaryota > Metazoa > Arthropoda > Insecta > Coleoptera > Curculionidae > Pissodes > Pissodes strobi. The sequence continues at coordinate 17,059 of MU193776.1, read as the reverse complement.
TTGCAAATAAAAAGTCATTAAACATTAAAAAATTATCCAATTTAATTTAGCCCACAAGGCAGAGTTTTACCAAAATTAAAGTATCAATTTTAATTTTGTTGACCTGATTTTTTAATAGTCAATATTCCGACCCCTTTTAAATGTATTTTGCCAATTTTTACCTACTTATTTCCTTTGGCCAATTTGGCTGACACTGAAGTAGACTCGCTTTGCAAAGTACTTTTTGGTGCCAATACCTTAGGCCTAGGGTTGCCAAGTGTCCTCCTTTTGGGAGGACAGTCCTTTTTTAAAACGTTGAGTCCTTCTTTCACCCTTGTCACCGAAATAAACAATAAATTATTGCAAAAAAAATATAAAAAATTATAATAAAATAGCAATTTAATCTCAAACCATGTTACCACTGCTAAAAGATGTTTCGTACTCAAATATTAGTTTCCATAGCACCATTTGAAATTTGGCACAATAATAATTAATAATTAAAATAATATTATTCGATGGAGTACAGTCTGTACAGTATAGATGCCTCTATTCTATTATATACGTAGATCTCCTACACTTCGGGTTTATAGACGGTTTCGGTTAGTTGTTTAGGTAATTTTTGCGCCTTATTTGGCAGTTACAATTTTTGAAAAAGGGGTATTTTCGAAATTTCTGTTTTCGCCATACAAATAATGCCATAAAATCCCAACCGCGCCCAAATTTCTTGTTTTTTAAATTTGAGTTTGAGCTCATGCGATAGGTGATGCCAAGCTCGATTTCCACAGAAGTGGAGTTAAAAATTTATTTTTATTTAACAAATACGCCCGTCTTGAAACGGGGTATTTTGGGCACCCCTTCCGGATTTCGAGAAAAAGGGTATTTTCAAAATTTTATATAGAAAAAGGGGTATTGTACCCGAAAAAGGAGTACGTCTGGCATGCTTAATCCAACATGATTTTCCTCGAATTTATTATTATTCCAGGATATCTAGACGGCTGAAACTTTCAGGACATGTAGCCGGGGTAAAATGAGGATCCTGGATGGGGTGATCTGTGGTGGAAGACAATTATATCCCCCGGATACCCAAAAATTTTCAAAAAATTGGGAAAAAAATTTAATAAAAAACGTAAAATATTGTTCGGCAAGTTAATAAAAGTGTTATAAAACGAAATAAGAAAAAAAATAATAAAAAAAAATTAGAAAAACGCGGTTTTCGGCGAGAAAAAAGCGATGGAGTTGAGCTACAAGGTCGAGGATGGCAAAAATGGAAAAAAAAATGCTTTATGAAAAAAATTAATTTAAATTAAATGTCGAAACCGGGGGTAAAAGTTGAAGAAAAAAAAGCTTTAAAAAAAACTCAATTCCTAATATTTTTTCAGAAGTTTCACTTCAGTTGTGTGCTTATAAAGTGGGGCACATAATTTTTTTTGATGATTTACCTAAAAAATAACGGGTATAATTATTAAAAAAATTAAGCAGTTGGGCGTTTTCCCCTTTGGATAGCTCTTTATCATTTTTCAAAGCCGCGAGCCGCCACTGGAAAAGTCCTCCCTTGGCTCGTGGAAAACTTGGCAACCCTACCTTAGGCCATAACATAATCCAAAAATGAAAAAAAACTTATTTTTTTACTTAATAATTTTTTTTATCCTTCCATTAAAAATGTTTCAGTGCTTTGTTTTTTTTTTTCAATAAACTAGCAAACAAATGAGTTTTTTTTAATTTTATATTTTCAAGAAATTTCACGATTTTCTTGATTTCTTGCCAAGAAATCTTGATCTTGAGAAGTAATTTCTTGTCTTGTCTTGAAAAACAAGGATCATTTCTTGTCTTGATTTTGTCTTGGAATCAAGACAAGATCAAGAAGCTGTCAAGGAAATGATGACCCCTAGTTATCGGGTCCTTGGTGAAACCTACGGATTTCCTACAAATTTTCGGACGGTACGGGCTGTTGCGAGAAGTACTGCTTTCTGCATCAATTTGAAGAGATGTTCGCTCAATCCGAGTACCTGGATGTCAATTAACAGGTTCTTTGGAATGAGTCCTGTTGATGACACAATGATTGGCACCGTTCTTACTCTCTCCATTCCCCATTGTTGCCGGTTTTTCTCTTGTAAATCACGATATTTGGCAATCTTTTCGGCGTGCTTGACCTGCAAATTGTTGTTGTTGGGTATGGCGATGTCGATCCGCGTGGCTTCCTTGGCCCGCTTATCTACGAGAATGATGTTCGGTCTATTGTGGGTCGCCGTCTGGTCAGTAAGCATAGTACGGTCCCAGTAGATCTTATAGTTGTTACTTTCTAAAACAGATTCGGGAGTGTATTTATAGAAACTTACCTTTTCCGTCTGCAGTAGCAACAGCTTGTCTGCTAGTTCCTGATGGATTATCTTCACAACTGCATCGTGCCTGAGTTTATATTCTGTTGCTGCGAACGGTTGGCATCCTCCTGTAATATGCTGGATGATATCAGTGGTTTGACAGCCGTATCGACATCGATCAACCGCCACCGAAGCATCTCCAACTATGTACTTGAGATAGTTTCTAGTGGGAATCACTTGATCTTGAATAGCCAACAGAAAGCCCTCGGTTTCGGGGAACATTTGTCCTGAAACTAACCAATAGTTCGACGCTATATTGTCGACGTGATCCCAAATTTTCTCAAGGTCGGTATGATGACGGTCTTGAACCTGGTGTTCTTTTAAAAGCAGTGGTGTAGAGTCATATGCGTTACAAACTGCCCTATGTACTTCTGAGGAATTCGCTTTCCTGTGAAAATAATTGCGCAAATTACTTATTTGCCGCTCCAATTGTTTACGTAGTTCCGCTAAACCTCTTCCACCTAGCTGTCTTGGCAAGGCTGTTCGCTCCACTGCGCTCCTCGGATGATGTTTGTGTGCTCTTGTTAGTAAGATTCTTGTTTTCCGCTGCATATTTTCAATGTCAATGTCGGTCCATGCTACCAATCCAAACGAGTATCCAAGAACTGAGACGGCATATGTATTGATAGCCTTGCAGAGATTTTTGCTGTTAAGTTGAGTTTTTGCCAAACATTTTACCCTTCTAGTAAATTCTTCTGTTAACTCAGCCTTCATTGCGCCATGTGATATGCGCATTGTTTGTTTCATTCGGAGGTACTTGTAAAATTCATCTCCCTTCATTGCCTCGATGTTCTGACCGTCCCTAAATTCAAAGTGTCCTGAACCTATTTTGCCTCGTACGATGTTCACTATTATTATTATTATTATTATTATTATTATTATTATTTAATAATATAATGAATAAAGTAATTAATAAAAATCGTTTGTTTTAATTAATTATGTGTTCTCCGTGCATTAAGTAAATGCAAATTATCAAAATTTTGTTGTGTATTTTGTTTGCATAAATACTGCATTTTCCAGTGAACATTTACCTAAGGCTACGTATGACTGTGGAAAGAAAATTTACTCAAACATTGAATGACGTGTTCTCACATACAAGAGCCTCGCTGCAATGATAGGTGCCAATTTTCCTGATTATCAATATGAATAAATTATAAGATTTTTAGTTATTATTTAGCATTTTATACAAGAACCATTATATAATATCAAAGTAGATAAAAACACACCTTTCAATTATTGTATTCTCAGTCATGCCGCGTAGCAAATAAATGTGCTGCATTGCGGTACACCATTTCTGCATTTTAATACATTGTGCAAAATGTGTCCGCCGGGGGCTTTTAGACAGAATTATGGTCAAACCGAAATGTACGCTCCATCTGTTACCAAGCCGCATACGCCATTAAAGAGTCCAAACCGGAGGCCAAAAGTTCTTCTCTAATATCTACTTTCCTCGCAAAACAGCGATGGATCCCTGAGGAAAAATATTACGACATTTTCAATTCGTTAAGGGCGCCATTTTAAAAGCATTTCTTTTAAAACATATGCTTAACATTAATTTTTATTATATCTAAACATAATTGTAGTTTTTTTTATGAAACTATATTATGGAACTATTATAGCTTCTTAACTGTAATTTCTCCCTCACGTATAGAGTGGCCGATTATTGTATTTTAAAAAATATATCAAAGGATCTAATGCAGATTATCAAACGTTGAGTATATGAAAGTGAGAGCCATTTTGTTCAAGCTTAGTTTGTGATGCTTAAATACCAAAATATTTAATAAAGCAAAAAATGTATTTAATTGCCATTAAAAACAACTACTTATTCTTATTATTTTACTCAAGATTGATTTTCCTTTAAAATGTTACGTGACTGATTATATTCCACAGAATCAAACTTTATTGATATATAGAAAAATAGGGAAGTTAAATTGATTCCGTTTGTCCGAAATTATGTTTGGCCTTAGGCAGTGCCAGTCGTTAGACACAGGAATATTTTGGGCGGCTATTTCTTTATGTTATACAAAGTATTGGGTTTGCTTGCAAATATGACTATCGTTTGTCACTTTCACATCTCTGAAAATTTAAAATGCCGAATTGGTGATTTTTTTATATTCAGTTTGAAAACCCTACATAAATAGTTTGGGCATGCCAACGCATAAGTATCTGTGATCTCTGCTCTAAAAAACTTCTTTAACCAATTTGCGGACGAGATCGGGAAATACGAGAAAATTAAGGTAAAATTGAAACATCAAGAAATTTTTGGAAATACGCCTTCCAATATTTTAACACGTCGCGTCGTGTAAGTTAAAAAATTAAGATTTATACTTCTAATTACCTGAGGTACTATTGAAAAGGGTTTGAATCCGAAAAATGTGTCGGAATCAGAAAATGTTTACGTTTTTTGGTGATTAGGGGCAGTTTCTAGTGGATTTTAGGGAAGATTTCGAAGTAAAAAATTACTTTTAGCATATCGATGCGCATAGTTTTGGTCGTAAATAAGTAGATTTATTTGCCTAAAATACAATTTAAAACGATTTGTAGATGGGAAATGGGTCCTGATAGGAAAATTCAGAAATTTTTAAACAATGGACAGTGGTTTCTGCGGATTTTATGAATAATTTTGAGGCAAAATTTTGCTTTAAATATCGAGGTTGTGGCAAGTAATTTCAAAATATAGAACACAAAAAACCCTTGTAATTCATAATATTAAACTCGCACTGTTGAAGTTTTCACTTCTGTAATGTGGTTTTAAGCACACACCATTTTTTTATTTTTTGTACAACTAATAATACAACATTTTCGAGCTCCCATGTTTCAACAATGATATTACATATATTATGGCAACTTTTCCTAAGCCCTTCTAGAAAACCTACCTATAGATGCGAACGGCAGCCAGTCATACAGTGGAGAGCTAGGTTCGTGGATCCTCGGTACACTTTATTAAAGATATTGGGCACCACCAAGTCAACTCATCTTGGAAAAAACTATAATTTTGTTAAATCCTGAAAAGTAATTTTTGGAGGAGCTTTTCAATAAGACATAATTTTTCCCCAAAATAAATACTTTATTCTTTCCCTACTAATGAGGAGATCCCTTGATATAAAGCAACAATAAAGCAATAAAGCAATAGAAAAAAAGCTTACATAATATTGACTATTATTAACAACGGTGTCAGATACAAACTCTTAGGCAAATATTCTGCATACCCAATAATAGGTCACTAGAATGATAGTTTAAAATTCATGAATTTTATTCTGCCGCAATAATATAAAATATAATATGTGTATAATCACTCAATCTGTAGATAATCTAAATTTGCCGAGACAGCCTTACAAATGAAAAGATAAATGGTATAACTTACAACTTATTAAGTAGGTTTTTCTAAGTTAAATTTATTCTCCAAATTTATACCAGTATTAGTACATGTACGGTCCATGCAACTCCAGAGCACTTCAAATCATAACCTGACATTTCCAAACTTGTTACATCACATCCAGCCTATGATAAGCAATAAGGGGATCACACGCAATCGGTGGTTTAAACCTAATACACGCAAGTAACCCAAAAACACGCTGGAGAGGACCCTATAGAACTTTCTATAGGGCCTACGGCCTGTTAATAGCCAGTCGAACAAAACGAACAGTGTCCATTCTAGAGACTTCTCCAAAATCAATAATCGACCATTCCAAGGATCAGCAGCATGAGAGCAACAGCAAAACATAGATTCTTCACGTGGAGCTAGTATGGCATAATTTGTTGTTCAGTTGTTAATTACCTTCTTTTGAGATTGCCATAAGGCGAATGGCAGCTGTCCATCAGAGAGCACGGGGTGAGTTCGTCGAAGGTTTAGCTTGATAATATTAATTCAAATATCTTGGACGCCACTAATTTTTTATCTAGATGTTAAATTGAGAAGAAAATCAGAAACCGATAGCTTTGACAGATACTGATACACATTTGATTCTCCTAATAACCATTTATTAAATAATTATTAATAATTGAATACACTATACTGTTAGAATACCTATTTTGTTTTTTTTTGTTTTGTAAATTATTAAATTAAATACTGAGTGACTGTTCAACCTATCGACTCTACCTTCATCTTTAAATGTTTATACATTGCTTTGTCAACAAGATCCACTCTTAGACAATAGATCACAGCTTTGAATCAATAAAAAATGTAATTAAAAAATACCATTGGAAAATACACCCTTTGTAATTTGAAAGGTTTAAACTACCAAGACCCTGACTTCAATTCGAGAATGTCCTTGGAAAGTTCAACATGAAAGAGGATTAAGTAAAGAAATAATTTTAGAATAAATGTCAATTATATAATTAAATTTAATTCAGAGTGACGAACATTCTCTAATTGTCAATCGTAATCTCATCAACTGAAATTTTATTCTCCCACATTGCAATGTACAAATATACAATTTGCTTATAGCATTCGAGCTAAGATGTGATTAAATATTTATGTGAAGGTTAAAAGCCAATTCTAAGATTAAATTCGTCTTAAAATACCTACATCTTATTTTAGATTAAGAATAAATAGATATCAAATTCAGATTATATTATAATTAAATATACTGGCCGTGATGTGTATCTCCTATATGGATCCCCAGATCTTTAGTGTACAGGACTACACATTCCTCACGCCGAGTGATAAGCCAGACGGGATCATTCCCAGGTCGGGTGATTACAAGATAACATCTCCAATTCGAAGCATCAGAGCATCAGTACATCAGTGTATCAGTGATACCAGGAACCTAGTGATGAGGAATTCTCCAAAATGTTCAGGAATTAACTTACGTTAATCATGGCCTAAATGGCGTTTAACAAACTATATCATCTAGGCGAAAGATGGAACCAACTGCAATAACAGAATTCCAAAATCAGATATGAAAAACATGTGACTGAAAAGTTTACTTACAGCAGGCATTTGCAAATCCGGCGTCATCGGATAAATTACCACGAACAAAGTCACCAGGACTACATTATCAACCTAAATTAGGTTGGAGAGCCAGCACAAATTGATATTTACTCTCAAATCCCTTTTACAAGGCGAAGGATAGATATCCTTAATCAATTTGGCCTCTGTCACAGGTCTGACCGCTCCGGTCGTCGCGCCGTGCAGAAGTGCCAAGTCAGTCGCAGATGAAGAAAAACCAATCCACTTTGACAATCCGTCAAAATACAAAAGGACGTTCAGAATCTTGATTCACTGAAGCTGGACTCCGATTTACTCCGAGCTCCACGCGTTCTGTACCATGATACTCACGAGAAATCGCCTAAAGCTTTCCGAGGACAAGTCCGGCCACACTTTAAGAAAAGAAGACGAACACCTGTCACATCCCAGCTGACCACTGATAAAAATGAAAACAACAAGCGATTTGCCGGTCATTTATCACTTAATTCAAATAAACAATTAAATAATAATTCCATGTAGGGAATTAAAGATAGGAGAGTTATCCATCACGATCATGCAGGTATGTATACAATAATAAAATATCTCAAGTTAACAAATATATCAAGCATTCTCAAACTAATTACATGTTTACGTTTTATCAATTAACAATTCGTTGTTTTTAGCCCTGTATTCTACTAAAACTAATCATATTACAATACAATCGATGATATATGCGAGCAAGAGATATGGATTACTTGCTCTACTATAACATTAGATTTAACACACGAAGGATGCCTCGACTGAATGAAAAGTTTGAAATAACTGGTAAGGTAAGATATTATCCATTTAAGTAGCAACCATTGTGCAGTTAATCTATGCTAATAAGTGTCACAGGTGTACTCCTAATTTGTGACTATGCACCTAAAACAAACTTTTAATTGACATGTTCAATTTTAGCATATACTGGACTCGATTACATCAAGATGAGAATACCGTCTTGGACATTACCGAAGAAATGGCACCAACATGTTTCACAAAGCAATGAGATCCAGTTTAAATGTAATCGAATTAATAAATTATGAATCATTCATAGATCTGTGTATCCTTTAACCTTCACTAAAATTGTAAGAAAATAAATAGCATTATTCTAAACATAGAGGTGAGTAATCCCATGCTATACTAGGATTCCAATAACTCAACAAAATCTTTTATAGGTAACCTCCATGGCCCTAGTTCGAGTCGAAATACATAAAAGTAACAAAAATATCATAAAATAACGACCCAAATTATTTCAACCAGTCCATGAGGATTTACACCTCGAAAAGGTTCCACGAGATATGCAGGCCTCTCGACCGTCTCGACTCGTCGCCGGTCTAACGTAAAAAGAAAAGAACCCGGAACAAATTTCAACACTTGTCCAAGAAACATTCCTGCCAACTTAACTTTTGAAATAGCGAGTCCCAGCGCATCCACGTTACAGCTCGGTCAATCGAACTTCTGCTCCAAACCACATTCGCCAAGCAGCAAGTAAATACGCCTTGACCTTGACCTTGACCCTGTCTAACCTAACTGTCAAAATCATATGGCCTGGCTATCTTTATGTCACTCATAGGTGAATGGCACTTTGACACAAGAAATGAAAACACGAAATCTCTTCGAGAGATGAATAAAACAAAAGGAAATAATACACCAAAACACAATTAGATAAACGAATTATAATCTAGATTAGACGACTCTTATATTCTCCAAATCGTTTGAGGTCTAGCAATTTATTTAAAATAATAAACATATCCAATGTTACATTTGTATCGAACAAATTTTTACGATCTTATTAACTTTTAGATCAAAGAAAAGCTTGTGAGCATTTTCCCGAGTAATAAAAAGAGAGCTCAAGTATTAAAATCAATGAAGTCAATAGCCTAGCAAATTGAATTGCACAACTAGAACTTTTAAAAGAGGTTTCCAAACCTAGTCGGGCACCTACGATATTGGAAGGGATAAAAATCAGCCTTGATGATATTATCACATAATAAGTAACTAGTATTGTACATCCTACTGACACGTAAATATACATATAGAAAGTGTATTCAATTACTTTCAAGACAAAACAAGGTAATGTACTTCATACACTGTACCTATATTGGAATAATCCAAACTAAATTGTGTTTGTAAATAAAAATAAATATATACCAAGCAAAGCTGTAGCATGCCAAAATTTGAAAATGCTATAATATAAGACGTGATCGTTAAAGCTCAACCTTTCCCACAGATGCACACGATCGTTCACCGTCTCCCTACTAGGGCTCGGAATTGTATTCGGAAAATGCGAATATTCGAATACTCGATTATTCTAAATTCAAATTTTTGTTGGTTAAAAAATTCGACTATTCGAGTATTCGACTATTCGAATATTTGACTAAGCGGTTATTCGAATATTTGACTGATAGAATATTCGGATATTTAACTATTTGGATATCCGACTATTCAAAGGTTTGAATGTGAAACTGTTTATAGCACAAAAAAAGATATAAGGCTTTTCTGTTCGTAATTTAGATTTACTCTTCTTTGAATTTGCTGTTTTAAAAAATTAATTTTCAAAATTATTTTGATTATGAAAGTCATGTTTTCTAGGTTTTGAGCACTCTGTACAAAAAGAATCAAAAATTCGCTTCGTAGACCGTATTTTACTATTTTTGCCGGAAGCAGAAACTTTTTTCAGTAATTATTACTTTTTCTTGAAGAATGACATTTTCAGTTCATTTGTCCTCTAACACTTCCTCCCTCTATCCTTGTATATAAGTGGATGCTTTTTTTATGGTAGCGGCACACACACTAAAGGAAGATCTTATGGCGCTGGACGAGCGGTGTGTGTGCGAAGATGTTGATTGACACGGTTCTTGAATAGTTCTAGATTGTAATTAGGGGGAAACAGATGTCCTGGGAGTGAGTTCCACAGTGATGTAGTGCGCCAGACAAAGGAGTTCTTGTAAAGCGATGTTCTAGGTGTTTCCAGTTGTACGATGAACTAGTGCGCTCGTGCCGTCTGTCGTGACTGTCTGATAGGTGTTGCCAGGGGCGCGATGAGGCGGACCAAATCCTGGGAACATCTGCCGTGAAAGTATCTGTTAAACAGGGACATCTTGGCCACATGTCTGCGGTGTTCCATACTATCCAGATTCCGGATCGCCGCGCCGACAAGACGCACAGCTCTCTTCTGAATGGAATCAATTTAGGGTGTGCTTTGGTACGGCACCGCAGATGTGTGAGCAATATTCTAAGCACGGTCAGTTTTGCGCTTACTAGAGTAAGAGCAACTGCTGCGGTGTATACAGTTTTTGTTGCGAAATAGCGCACCAAGCTTCTGGGAGGCTGATTTTGCGATGTTAGCAACGTGGCCATGCCAGGACACCGAGAACCCAGCAGTCCGATTGAGGAGGATGAAGGAATGGTCGATCCTGCCATAGTGATGTCAGGCCCCGCCGTATTGGCCCTCTTGGTAAACGTGGCTGTTTGGGTCTTTGCTGCATTGAACTGGACCAAGTTTCTGTCGCCCTAAGTTTGAACTTTCTCAAAGTTTTGATTAATTGCTGTAATCTATTCCTGTCTGCGGTGATAAGTCTCAGTCGCTGGTAAAGGTTTTTCTGATCTGATGAGACAAGGGTACTGTCATCTGCAAAGCTGTAAGCAGGATTATTCGTTTCGGTCAGCAGGTCAATGATAGATGAGTAACAGAGTTGGTGAAAGTATTGCGCCCTGAGACACGCCCGCGTTAATGGGAATGTGTCTAAGGGAACATGTGAAAACATCGATTTGTTGACCAAGAAAACAAAGCTTTTTTTTTTGTATAATGATGTATAATCAAAGATGAGTAATTTCTTTGAAGCCAAAATTGATAAGACCGTACCCATATCGACAGTCACGTATCGACATTCGTAAAGAAAATTACAACACAAGATTATGCAAAGCACGAAGGTTAGTTGAAAATACATTTGGAAATTTGGCGTGAAAATTATGAATATTTTACAAACCAATTGTCTTATCTACGAATACTACTATTCTAAAAGTAAGAACAGCTTGCCTATTACCTACCTAACTTTTTAGGAACAGGTAAGGGCGACGATACGTATTTTGAAGATTTGAAACCGAGAGAACTATCTTTAAATGCCTTCCAAAATCCGACTCAAAAACCAAGACGTGCAATATCCTTGGCATTTGAAACTCGTGAAAAGTTTTTTACTTATTTTAATTACCCTTGCACTAATATTATGAAGCAAAATTTCCTCCGAAAAATACTAAAAAATTAAACATACATAAATTTACCATTTTCATTTTAATTCAATCTGATCCCAAATTTCATCCTTTTTTCCTATATTCTTATAATCTTCGTGATTTAACTCATATATGTTATAGGATACTGTTTACAAATCCCAAATAATTTCCATAGTCATAGAGTGCTATAAATCAGATAATTAAATATATTTGACTATATTATCTACACTCCAACAAGCTCACCGAATATCATCTTCAATTGACAGCTTTAAGAACAATAGGAAATAAATATACTCCTTGTGGCTATTTATATTTTTATATTCAATATTTAGGTGATATAATTCGTAGAATTGTATGTTATTTAATTTACAGTCATTGCCTGAAGCAACAAACGCCCATATTAGGCTCCGACATGCTTATACAAATACTGAATACTGGAGTATATAATGTTCGGAATCGCGAATACAATAGACATTATAATACAGTAAATCGGAAGACATTTTATTTCTGTTATTACTGGCCTTTACGTTTTGTTGCGGTTTGGAATTTCCTTTTACAAGTAACCTCATGGGCTGCAACAGAAATTTATTACTGGAACCGTATATATTTTACTGGGTGAAATGGCGGTTATTTTAACATATTTCAAAGCCTCAGTGTATGACAGGTTGGAAGTACCTAAATGTAAGTAGATTATACATCTTTAATAACAATAAAATCAATGAAATAAATTAATTATACCTAGTTATCTGAGATACCTGAGTATGAGTATATATCAAAACATTAATATACAAAGTCTTGAAGTAAGCTAGGAATATTATAAAACATGATTAGAGCTTCGCGAGACTGAGACGAGATTGAGAGTTTCCGTCTCAAAAAAAGCATGTGGTCTCAATCTTTGTAACGGTATGGATGTTTTGAAGCCGAAACGAGACTGGCCCAGCCTCGAACTCGGCCTCGGTATGGTGGTGTCGAAAATTTAATATTTTAATTACATCACTTTTAGACTGGGCAGCTTATTTTCGAGGCAGGATTCTATAGCTATAAAAACAAGTAGGTACTAAGTCTCCAAAAAAAGGAAGAGCCCTGATCTTCGGGTGCGCACCCTAACAGTGTAGTAATAATCGACAACGCGCCATACCACAACAGGAAAATAAATAAGCGTCGTTATTATTTGTCATCGTTAACAAAGAAAGAAGACATGAAAAAGCAGTTAGGTGAGCAAAAGATTCCATTTGGCGATAAAATGTTAAGACCAGAGCTCCACGGTCTCAGTAAAATGGCGAAACCAAGAGAGAAAACTTATAAGATCGTGCGGGGCACACCGTGGTTTAACCACGTCCGTATCATCCTGACTTTAACCCTACTGAACCAGTGTAGTAAGGGTAGGCACAGATCAAGGAGTTTGTGTCTAGAAGGAACGTAACTCTTAACTTGACGGATGTTATGAAATTAACCGATTAGTTTGTTGAACAGTTTACGGTGCATTGGAAAGCTGCGAAAAAGCCGAGAGAATTGAGATTATATATATGGAAAACGAACTTATGGTGGACATTGTTGTAGAAGAATTAATAATAAATTTGGACGACAATGACGGCAGTTCAGACGAAAGCTCTGATGACAATTTAAGCGAGGGTTCCCTGTCGTGAATAGACGAAATGCCAATATAAAAGTAATAAATATACTTACCTATCTTTAATCTTTATGTAATATTATTATTAATATAGTTCCTGATATTATTAGTATACATGATAATTGAAAAATGTTTTCTGACCTTGTTCAAATTTATTTGAATATAATGTAAAATTTGTATTAATCTTTTTGTAGTGTTGTGTACTAGACAAGTGCTGCTAATAAAATTTCTTTCTTAAAATGATGCGGAGCAATAAATGCGCATCAAATATAGGCAGCCCACTCCTAATTTTATTGCCGACTTGGCTTATTATAATCGCAACCATAAATATCATAACAATAAAAGCTTAATTATTACATAAATAGCAAAGAGCTAAACAGGACTAGTACCTATCCCAGCGACCGTATATGAATCCAATTCCGCTTTTCTTCTCTATGCGGAGTGTACTAAAATTTGGTCTTCGCTATCTCTGTCGTACACTCACTCTCCTTTTCTTGCATCTGCGCATCTCAGTGTTCTTCCTATTTTGTGCATGACCTGTAATACAGCCATAATTCAACACAAATTCGTGCATTTTCTTCAAGGAGGCAATGCTGCCATACTCAATGAGAAAAATCAAATGCCAGAGAGCTCGTTTTTAGTCCTATTTCCACTTGAATATAATACTTATATATTTCATATTCTCTGGTATCAAACAAAAAAAAAATGAATTTTCTACGAAATTGTCGTATTATTTTTAGAAAAGCAAGTATTATTTCCCGTGCATTCAGAGATATCATGGAAGAGCTGAAGTTTTTTCAGTCATGTTAAAAAATTAAATTGTATCATACAGTACATTTGCGGATTATCTGATAGTTTCAATTATTTGTATATTACCTGATAGGTTTTCGTTTTGTTTTTTAAACTGCTATTATAATTTTCGTTATTCAAAAGTGAAATTACAGAGTGCAAAACTTATTAACATTTTTAATACTCCAAATATAACCTGTCGCTAAAAACATATAGTCGACAGTTACTAGAGTCGCTACACCGTAACGATATCTTATTACGATAGCAGGCTGACCTGTAATAAAAAGGGCATTTCATTACCCAGTCCATTTTCATTTTAGATTGACTTTTAATGGCTGTAAAAAGTATAAACTGTTGCCTTGGAACTTTAAACTACTTGTTGGTTTGTTGCTGCTACTTTAATTCGACGCTAAATAGCGTTTTCAATATTTATTGCGCTCCAGAAGTTTTGTTTTATTTTCTCAATTTAATTTTAATATGGCACATAATGAGCTCAGTACGTGGGAACGTTGAGAAATGCCGAAATCTGAGTTTTTTTCTTTTACGTTTTTATACCGTAGGTATCAATAAAAAAGTTAAGAGTGATTTTGATTAATTTTCGTGCCCGTACGTGCTCCGCTTATTTCAAAGTTTGGTATTAAGAGGTGATCGAAAATGAATAATTTTATTAGCCATTAAGCTCAGCAATTTAGGTACACAGTGTTTGGTAATAATAAGCTTGTCTTTTTGAGATTAAAGTTATTCTAGAATTATATGTATAGGTGATCCAAACGGAAACCAAAATAGAATACTTGTATCGCGATTCATTAAATTACCATCACGCTCAATGTGTCACTATTATTAAGTAATTATTTTTGTAAAATTACACCAAAATCAAATTGTCTTGCAAGTACTGGTATATTAAAATTATGACTATTTTCAATTTTTGCAGCCATACCATTTTTGATGCGGTTGGTATGGCTCCAAAAAAATTATTATAATCATAATTTTAATATACAAGTACTGGCAAGACAGTACAGGAGGTGTAATTTTACCAAAATAATTCAATTTTAATAGCGCTCTTATTTATTTTATGTTGTCTGATACATCTGACATATAAAGTATAAAGATGTTAATAATAATAAGTCCAATTCGAATTTTTCTTAAATTTCGTTGCCTAATAAAACATCTAAAACATGGATATAATCCAGTGGACTTATCTTAAATCAAAATATTTTTAGTTATTTTTTTCTCTACGTTAGATGTCGATTTTAGTAGGTATATCATACTATAATATCTTAACGACAAGCGTTTCAATTATTATTAGACGATTAGATTAAGATTGCAATACCTGTTTACGTGCGTAGGTTTTCTGTAATTTTTGTTATAAATTTTTTAAGGACTTCAATAATTGAGTTCGTTGTTAGTTTCTCTTCCAATAATTGGGATATTGGGAACAGTATATTCTTGTATTGTGTGGTTTAGAATAGTTATTTGTTTTACTAGGCAGTAAAGTAGTAGATTGACTGCCGCGGTTGATAGTTCATAGCCGAGCGTAGCGAGGCTGGTATTTATAATAATATATGTAAGTATATTGTATATTTGCAAATTATTAGAATTCCCACAATCTTTTTATTTTTCCTGTAGTGATAAATTAAAACAAAATTTAATTGAAATCGCAATTGTTGGAACGGTTGGTTGCTATGGAAATGTATATGTGACAATAGGTTTGTTCTAGCAGCGATTTCAAACGGTTCCAAACCGTACGGAGTTTGCGCATAGCCATATAAGCGACACTTATATCGTTATGCGCAAACTCCGGACGGTTTGAAACCGTTTGAAATCGCTGCTAGAACAGACCTTATATGTCCATAATAATTATAGTTTGACAACTTATGTCAAACGTTTTATTCCCATGGAGACTAATCATTTTGCCGCCTAGGCAGGAAAGTATGTACTTACTTTGCTGCCAAGGCAGGATAAGTAATACTTTGCTGATTGATATGTGTCTGCAAAATTAATATATACTGTCAATCGGAGAAAAATTATTTAGTAGTATTACTGATACATTTTAGTAACATTAATACAAAGTGTTCAACAAAATTTTCACTCTGCAAACGTGATAAGAAAAATTTTATGTGGTTAGTGTTTGTACAACATACTTACTGATAAATTCTTAGTTATTTTAAAAAATAAATTGGAAAATGATATTACCATTTCTGAAAGAATGAAACTAAATATAGACACTATGCACTAAAGGTATTTACTCTCTGGGTAATCAATCAAATAGTGACTACTGCCAACGAAAATTTAGCATGACTATAGCACAGGCTATACCATACGGTATAAACTGTCTTGGTCTCAGATTTATCACGAAATTGTTGATTAACGTACTTTTTCTATATTTTGGTACGAATAATTTTGTGCCAAATTTGAAGTGTCTAACTTATTTATATTTTCTTCATGTACATGAGGCACCACCTAGTGGCGTCCTGCAATTCGGTCAGATGGAAACAAATAGCAGCCAAATGGAGATCCACAGCAAGTATTCTGAACTGAGTAGGGGTTAGCATGGGTGGCCATTGGTTGGAATCCAGGACCGAACTAGCCATAGGACCAAGACTAGAGCTGTGAAATACGACATATATCTAATTATGTAATGGTGCGATATCTCTTTAATAATTAGGGAAGTTCTCTTCCTTTTATATACACATTCGAGGTGAGTTTTGAATTTTATTACTATAAAGGAGGTTTTTGAGCATTCGGTAAAATCTTTATTTATTGGAGATACATCTTACACTCAGTAGCGATGAATTTTAGTTATAAAAGGTGTTTTTGAGCATTGGAGACCAACGCTAGTTAAAGGAGGTGCATGTGTAAACTAATGCTTCTATTACAAAACGTAACAATTAATCAAAGGTTTGAACATTGTACATGACCTTGAAAGATAATTATTATGCTTATTATCTAAAGGTGTTTTAAAAACATTCAGTAAACATTCAACAAGATTTAATATAAAGGAACGCGCAAGCCGAGTAAACGACAACTTGGTACAGTTCGTAATACCGTAACGGCAAATGCTTACTGGCTTCAAGTTCAAACCCTCCGTTTATCCAGAGCCAAATT
>JAEQML010064423.1:0-22074 GCA_016904865.1 Pissodes strobi | reverse complement strand
GAAGGTCACGATATACTGACCGAAAGCTTGGACGCAAAACAAATCATCTTTTAATAAACCTTATTGGCTGAATACCCGTTAATTATTTCTACGTTCAAACATACAGCCGTGATCCTATGAATAAATTTATATTTATAGGTATGGATCCTAAAGTGGACAATTGGGCGGAGGAGCCCATACATTTTCTGAAAAGAATATATCAATGATTTTTAAGTATTGAAATTGAACATAAACGAAGAGAAAAAAAAATACATAAACCAACTTGGCATGGACCTTAACATACCAAAAACATCGTAACCAAACTGTTTATTTAAATGTTAAGTATATTCTCAGATAAAACGAGGATAATTCAAAACTAATTACGTCTGAAACCAAATTGAAATTATGATATCGTACTTAAAATAATAATATAATTCTTTAAAATAAGTATCACCAAAATTATAAGATCACCAAACCCTAATCTTAAGTTTTAAATCATTAATTTTTTTTTAATATTCTTATAAAGTGTGAATTTTTTAAGTTGTGGCTATTTTAGCCTAAATGAGCCCTTTATTACTTGATGTAATTGCCTTCACCATTTTATTAGCGAAGTATTTCAAAGACGCATTCGCCAATTTGTCAAGAAATTTTACGAAAGTAAGATTTACTTCATCAATTAATTCAGGTTAAACTTATAGTCTAATATAAGATGGATGAAGGGAAAGAGTTATAAAATAATTTTTATGAAATTTTAAACTTCTAACCCTATACTCTCAAACAAAATTTAGCATACTTACCAAACTTTTCAATAATGGAATTAGACTAAATCTCTGTTTGACATTATTTTAATGTAAATAAAGCCGATAGTAAGAAGAGGGAAACGGGATTCACATTATCAATTAATTCAGGTTAAACTTATTGTCTCATATCATGTGGATTAAAAGAAAGAGTTTTTAAATTGCTTGTATGTAATTTCAATATTTTAAGCCTATTATCTGATACAATTTTTAAACTCATGTACAGAGTGGTAAAAAATATTCATTTATTAAAAAAAACAAATTTTTTCTTAAATATTTCAGTCCATAAGTACATGAGCTTCTCGATGCGAAAATCGAATTCCGCGCCCCCAAAAATTCCCTCGAAAGATATTCGAAATTCTCTATTTCGTGCCAAAATGTGAAGATGCTAAATTTTGAGACGAAAATTATATTTTATCTAATGCCTGCCTTATCTGAACTCCTATCGAAAAACTTTATAAGAACTTTCCGATCGACCCCAAGACGGTGTTGATACTGGCGCAAACCGATTTGAGATATCTCTTTCCGCTACCACGTAAATTAAAAATATATAAAAATCAGGTTTGGTCGATTTGCCAAAAAACGAAACGTCGTACGACCGAACAGGATACGGCACATTATAGTACCCGATGAGACCTATCTCTTTTTTATCGTTTGCTTCTAACTCTTACCGTTTTCGAATTATAGTCGATTTACTGAAAATCTCGATTTTTTTTAGGCTACCCATAAATTTTTCAGAAATAATGTTTGAAAAAAATATATACAATTTTATTACGAAAACGATTGAAGGGATCCTTTTATATGTTATTAACACAAGAATAAAATTTTCAAAATCATATACAGGGTGTTAAAAAATATTTTACAAAAATTCCTGTATTTTCCTATT
This sequence comes from Pissodes strobi, assembly GCA_016904865.1. Lineage (NCBI taxonomy): Eukaryota > Metazoa > Arthropoda > Insecta > Coleoptera > Curculionidae > Pissodes > Pissodes strobi. The sequence continues at coordinate 20,412 of JAEQML010064423.1, read as the reverse complement.
ATCTCGATTATTAAAAACATCAATTATATCAGTGGACAAATAAACAGTTAAAGAAATATTAAATAAAATTAAATTGAAGAAGAAAATAAATAACCAATGAAAACATATGGACAAAAACCTAATATTGGGGAAATACCCTAACAATTGTATTAACTTTTCGTTTTTCATCGTATAGTTTTGTGATAACACCCTGTATGTTAGTAGAATGATTTATGATTAACCTCCACATAGACTTATTACACCCCAGGTAAATAGCAATTGTGTGCCCTTAAAGCATTGTATTTCAGTTACTCCTTAGTAGTAACCTAGATGTCTGTAGAATAGATCCCATTAGATTCATATAATGGAAATGTTTCTACATTCGTAAATTCATTTTAGTACCTTACAAACACTTGCCCGTGAAGCATCGATCCAGTCATCGCTTTGCTTGAGTTTGGCACCAAGAACTTCTACCCAATTGTAGTTCTGTTTGACGCCAAGATATTTAATAGTTTTCTCATTTTGTTTGCACAAATGTTTAGAAAATATCAGGTGTACCCTAAATTAAGTTTAGTCGAAGTTGAAGTAGTGCAGTACAATCGTTCACTCGTAAAGAATCTAATACATCGTAGCTCTATTGGCGCCAATATATTAGCTGTTTCGAAGACAGAAACGCCGTAGCGTCTCTTGTCTCTCCTGTCGCTGTTGACGGAGATCAAAAAAGGTAAAATAGCGGTGGAAAATTTGTAGTAGACAAATCTAGTCCTGTACTCCAAATTCGAATCAAATGTCAAAAGTTGAGAGAATTTCAGAAGCAACGTAACAAGGTATTTTGTGTGAACGAAAAGCAGTTAGTTGAGATATAGTTGATTAAATTCAGTAAATAAAGAAGTTAAATAGTAACTCATAGTTAACCTAATGTACAGTATTTAGTTTTATGTGTTAAGGGATGAATGCATGAAATTTGTCAAAAATCATTTTATATATCGATCATGTTTAATGCAAATAAGATCGTGCATTATTAAAGTACGTAATAGATAAAATACATGCTTTAATTCACACCCTGTGAATAAAACCCCCACCACCCTATTTGATACAGTCCACTAATTAAAGTGGTTAATTATAAAGATAATTACCACTCCCACCTAGGCGATCATAAATGATTTAAAAATAAATTGTTTATACCTACCACTTAATGTTATAGTTATGTAACACCGTCTATTATCATAGGATAAGCATATAGCGAATTACAGTAAGTGCGTAACATTTATATAAATGTACGTAATGCAAAAAGTAAATCATATAATTATAATAATATTAGCAATACATTTGCTAACCATGATAATATTGTATACGGTTATGAAGATATTCGGTATGAATTAATCCAAAACCGGTAAGAAACAGTAATAGATAAAATAAAAGATTATAAACAATAAAAAGGCATTCAACAGTAGTATCCATAAAAATAAGGTAAGGTAGGTGAAGTAAGTAATAATTATACGGCCTACTTGTACGTCATTTGCATATGAAGTTCATACGGAAGTGAAATTCACTGGCAATGATTGGTGGCTATTCCCTCACTCATACAGCTACTTAACTGGCCGCTAGCCCCAATTAGTGCTTTACTGCACCATGTGAAGCTGCACGTCACGTCATGTGAGTCGGTATCACTTCGACAAAAGGGATCTCAAACTGGCACGAACGAACCTTGGAAAACTCTCCAGACAAGCGAAAAACCGGGCAACGGAAGGACTTTAGTGTAATTATAAATAATTTTAACTATCTAATATAGAAACACAAATATATAACATACCTTTTGAAAAGGGTAACCTCACTTTACATAAAATGCGTTTAAGAGACGATATTGCTGATAATACGTGAAAATATTAATGGCAGGGTGCTTGCCAATTTATCTCATAATAAATCATCTAGAATATTGGACCTGATGATCAAAATTACAACGATAATACCTCGACTTAAAAAAAAATCTCTTCCTACACGTTCATCGGTCGAAAGCGAAGAGCATAATGACAACCCCACGTCAATTGCCAAAAGATCTTCGACCTCCATCAAGGAAACGTTCGAAAATGAGAGAGGACCACAGACACTTCGGAGCTGTACCCAGCGATACTAGTTGGGTACGTTCCCAGATATGTCAAAGTATGAAGTAGTAATGTAGTAAACTACAAAATGGGTATATCGGGTTCTAATGTAAGGCAAAGAGAATATCAAGCACATAATTCTACCAGTGAAAGAGAATAAATTATATTTCTTGGTTTGGTAGCGTTTAGAACGCTATAACTTTAGTAAGAGATCTTCGTCTTCATTCATATAAAATTCAAACTGTGCAAGAAATGAAACAAACTAATTTTATTATCTGCCTGACATATGCCAATGAAATGTTGTAAACGTTTAACAAATGTGACAATATTTTCTTTAATGATTAATCCAATCTTTTTTGAATGGCCATGTAAGCATCAGATCTGAGCGGAGGAAAATCCCAAGGAAAAGCACAAAAACTGTTACATAACCCAAAGTTATTGTGTGAGTTGCAATGAAACTGCCACATACTTCTTTGAAGATGTAAGAGAAAAAGCGGTTAATGTTAATTCAGCTAGGTATTGTGAGGTGATAATACGAGGTTTCTTTTTCACCGATCATTACAGGAATTTGTAAATCATAACGTGGAGAGTTAGTTTCATCAGTATCGCGCTACGTGTCATATCTACGGATGCTGTACAGAAATTGTTACCAATAAAGTGGCCCCCATGAAGTCCAGATTTAATACCACTTAATTTTTTCTTGTAGGGTTATGTCAAGAGCAATGTGTATGAGAATAAGCCACGTACCAAACTATAACTAAAGGAAATATTTTTCATGAGATCCACTCGATATCTAAATATATGTGCGGCAAGGCGATAAGCACTGTCTTATAATATTATACTAAGAAATTATTTATTCTACTAATTATACCTAGAAAAATGTAGAACAATATTGCGTCATTTAGTTATTCATTATTTATACTTTAATCTGCTTTTGTTAATTGCCATTTTAATTTACCAAGAGCAAGCTTAATAAAATATAGTACTGTGTAGGTTCGGAGCATGCTATGAATATTTATTCCCAAATATTGGATTGAAAATTTCAAACAACAATTGGTTTATTTTATTCTCCTTCTGACAAAATTTGGGGCGGAAATAAAATTAGGATCGAATCTACTTGGTGATCTTTGTACATACATTGACTACTTTGGACTTTCCCCGTGCTTCTTGGATTAATTAATAAGCAAAGAAAGTAAATATCTAATATCGTCTATTACGCTGCAAAACATTAAAATATGCAGAAAAGTAATTCTTACTGAAATCAGTTAATATATTACTCCGCCAATTTGAACCGATCTTCTGTTCAAAATTTGGGTTATATTTTAAGTAAATAATATAGACAATAAAAACTCAATTACAGTAGACCATCAATTTGGAAGGCAATTATATTAAAAATAGATAATAGTTTTAAAGTCAATATAAGGCAGAAATAATTTAATTGACCTAAAAAGCAACATTCGACGAAGATAAAGATAAATTCAGCACAAAAATGCAAAGACAAATACTAAACGTAAAGTCTCTTGTTTCTTTCAAAGTCCAAAGTTATCTTGCGAAGGCCCGACTCTTTAAATATTGAAGGAAAGATAACACAAATACGACTGTGTTTAAGAATATTAAATTAAAATTTTTCTAAGCAAAACCTAAGTACACTCTATAGGAAAAGACAGTTGGCTCTATTAGTTGGATTACTTAACTAAAAGCGAAGCTCAATAACTATCCCTCTTTTCTAGGTGGCCTCAAATACCGATACTTATCCATGCCCTACAGACAAAATATATTCCAAAGTTACAAGGCAACATGTGTTTATGCAAAAGATAAAAGATACACGTTATTATAGATAAAACTATATGCCTGATAGGCAAAATATGTACCATGTCTACAAAACAACATGGGTACATGCCAAAGGTAAACGATAGGTAATGCTTGCCAATTTAATGCGCCAGACATTAATTTATCTAAAATGATTCATCACTAACATTGTGTGAAAAACAATTCTATGTGCAAAAATTGCACTTGCAATTCAACAAATAATTTCCCGCAATGTTACACGTAAATTATAAACTTAATTGAATTATCCTTCCCAGAACAATATTATATATTTATATGAAAAATATCAAAAAATCAAAGCATAAATGGGATGGTACCTTCTCAAAACATCTCTCGCTGTTACGGCAGAAACCATGAGGAAAGACAAATCCCCTACGGTTCTTAAGTTCCAGCTCAATATTTTCGACCAGGAGTGTTTCGCCAATTCAAATTATGCAAATTTGCATATTGAAATTTAGATATTTAAACAAATTTTTCTACTACTGTATTTGTATAAAAATGATTATACTCTTAATGTTTGCTATAAAATAACTAAATAATTATTAAATAATATTTTTAAAAGGGAAATGAATTTGAAATGAACTGACCTCTAGTATTTTTGTATAAAAGTAAAATACAGCCGCCCTATTGACATTTCTATTATAGTTTCCTATTCTCTATAGCTCTGTTACCTTGAATTTTTGATACCGTTGTTACCAGATTGGTTGGAATAATAAGTTGAAATTAGCTGTAAGGTAAAAAGTTATTAATTCTAGTAGGAATAAAAACATAAGTGAACTCGGAACAAAAATCATGTTATGGTATTTGTTTCTATTCTCCAAGTTGGAATAACGCTTGATGGTTTCTAAAATATCACTCGCCTTTCAGTACTTCATTTATAACATAGACGAAAATGGTTTCGTCTATGTTTATAATGATGCGTTGAATACGAAATACAAGGACATACATCTATATATGTATGCAAAAATTGTCATTATTTTGACGTTTGAAACAGTTCCATTTGGCCAGTTGCTTAGAAATTTCAGTCGGAAAAATTGGAAAACCCAGGTGTATAGGCAAAACAAATCAATGTTAAATTGCCATGTACTATGCATAAAATATTTTACATGCAGATAAACCACCTAATCACCATTTGCATGCAAATTGACTTGTTAAATTGACGAGAATAGCAGACAAGATTGGCACAATAAGCCATTAGGTTACAATGCATTACCATTACTAGATAGAGAGATGAACAGCTCGTGCGTATAATTTCTCATGTGACTATATACTATATAGTCCTAATATAGGAGCTTGTTCCTTGGAAACATATTAGAGTTTAAAAGCGACTCTGCTTGAAGAAGCCTGTTCAAATAAAACTTCGCATTAGAGACAATATTTCCCCAGAGTTCAATTAAGATACAGGCCAGCGGATATTGTATTTTTCTAGGCAAAAATCATTTAGCTTTACAAGTGGAGGATACGTTTTTGTGGTACATAATACTGTTTTGGCAGTTTGGAGCGTATTAGTCGAAATTTAAAGATATATTTCCTATGAATCAGGTCTATATAAATTTTGAAACAAAATAAAATATGCATCCTATTTTATATATGAAGAAAATAATATGAACTTCTTGTTATTGTTAAACCAATTCAAAAGCAATATTGTTTAAAATGTTAATTTCAACACACTTTCCTATGTATTACCAATTACACGAATAAAGCTAAATACATGTATATTTGCAAAAGGGAGAATGTAAGTTTTCTTTGTACCCTTGTTAACAAGATTTATTTTGGTTTTATTTTGGTGCCCTTTATTATTTTTCTTTATGTCTTTTTCGACGGTTTCCTACTTTACTTTTATTTTTATTTTAAGTATTTCATGAAATATTGCTGAGCAGCTACATTACATTATTGATTTTGTTGAAACAGGGGAATTAACCACGTTTGGAAAAGATAAATTTTAAATATATTTTTCTGGAGATCATTTGATTTAAGAACATTTAGTAATAATTTTGAATATCAACGTAAAAGTTTAAACTTTTTGACCAAAAAATTCAGTCCTCTAATTAATTTCCAATACAGTGTAATTAATTACAAAAAATTACTTACATACACTGTTTACAAAAATTAATTTAATATATAGATTTAAGAAAAAACATAATCGTTTTCAAAAATTTTTGGTTTATTTCAAATTTAAAAAAAAACAATTTTTAATTTTCCGAAATTATATTAAGAATGGAACATCATATTTCAGGATTAAAGATTATATCTAGTTATAAAAATTTTGCTAATATTGCAAAATAATGTGTATTGTGAGTTTGGGTTAGTAGTGGCACACAAACTAAAGGAAGACCCTATGGCGCTCGACGAGCGGTGTGTGTGCAAAGATGTTGATTTACACGGTTCTTGAATAGTTGTAGGTTCTAATTAGGGGGAAACAGATGTCCTGGGAGTGAGTTCCCAGTGATGCAGTGCGCTAGCCAAATGAGTCCTTGTCAAACGATGTTCTAGGTGTTTCCAGTTGTACGACGAACTGATGCACTCCTGCCATCTGTCGCGATAGTCTGACAGGCGTTGCCAGAAGCAGGATGAAGCAGGCCAAATTCTGGGAACATCTGCCGCGAAAATACCTGTAAAACATGGACATCTCGGCCACATGTCTGCGGTGTTCCAGACTATCTAGATTCCCTGTCAACTACATGTCGCCGACGAGACGCACAGCTCTCTTCTGAATGGAATCCAGTAGCTTTAGGGTGTGCTTTGGTGCGGCACCCCAGATGTGTGAGCAATATTCTAAGCACGGTCTTATTTGCGCCTTGTAGAGCTGCGGTGTATACAGTTTTCTGTTACGAAATAGCGCACCAAGCTTCTGGGAGGCCGATTTTACGATGTTAGCAACGTGGTCATGTCAGAACATATTACTGTTGGCACCCAGTAGTCCGATTGACGAGGATGTAGGAATGGTCGATCCTGTCATAATGATGTCAGGACACGCCGTATTAGCCTTCTTGGTAAACGTGGCTGCTTGGGTCTTTACTGCATTGAACTGGACCAAATTTATGTCGCCCAAGTTTGAACTTTCTCCAGGTTTTGGTTAATTGCTGTAATCTGCTCCTGTCTGTGGTGATAAGTCTCAGTCACTGGCAAAGGTTTTTCCGATCTAAATTGGGAGACAAGGGTACTATTATCTGCAAAACTGTAAACAGAATTATTCGTTTCGGTCAGCAGGTCATTAATATAGATGAGGAACAGAGTTGGTGAAAGTATTGCGCCCTGAGGCACGCCCGCGTTTATGGTGAATGTGTCTGAGATGTGTCCATCGACTGCAACGTGCAGAGACCGGTTGTTAAAGAAACTGGCGAGCCAACTGCAGAGAAAGGCTGGCACTCCGAAGAACAGTAGTTTGTTGAGCAATTCGTCATGCAAAACTCTGTCGAATGCCTTCGAAATATCCAACGTAATCGCTCCAGGCTATATAACATAGAATTAAATTAGCGTTAATACATTAAATACATTACATACATAAAAAACAGGTTTGAAACGCCGATATTTTCTTTCTGAGTGAAGAATTAAATATGCGAAAAAAAACAAAAGTTTAGATGTTGCCTATACAGAAGTATCAATCAACCAGCAAGTAAAATATACAATAAAATTTGTAGTGAAAAAAATCTCATATCAATAATACAGGTAATAACAAGTTACGACCTAAGACTCAAAACAGGTCTGTAGATGGTATTTCCCAAAATTGTTCTACCACGACGCCAACACTGTCAGCCGCAGTGGCGGACAATTGCTGAGTGAACGTTGTTCAATTTCCATCGAAAGAAATGGAGAAAATAAGACTACGCGCAAACTCCACCGAAAGCTCTCTTCCAAGATTTGAAGTACCCAGCCCCCTTTAAGCTTCATGGCACAATAATATTTGTCCGTCAATATTTGGAACAATAGCCTAAGATCAGCGACAGGGCTTCTCAAAATGAAGTCTATGTTTTCCGGAAAACCAGTTCTCACGAGCTATGACGATATCCGAGGTCCAAACCACTCATGTTTGTTGTGATTTTTTGTTTTCCCATTCAACTACGCTGCACTGTGACACCGATAAGTATCCTCTATATCGTACTGTAATCCTTACTGCAACACGTTTTTCTTTTAGATTGAACCCAATGATTTTTTTTTCCAATCAATTAAAAAAAATGAACCTAGCCCCGGAGAGACGTATTGCAAAGCCCGGCCCCTGTCGTGGGGTCGTTTGAGCGCCACCCGTTCTAGCCAGCTAAACGGAAAAAGCTCGGCTGGTGTTGTACCGAGTGGCTAGATTCGCTCATAAAATTAACCGGTTCCTAATTTCGAACTATCAAAAAGAAAACGAAAACAATGGCGCAATTATAACTTCTATCAAGAAAACACAATCTAAAATTTAATGAACACTATATTTGCTACTAAATCCATTTTTTTTGCAAACACAGCAACAATCTATCTGGAGAAAAAGGTTATATTAAAATGTGGTGGAGTAGACAAAAGAATGTTAAATGACTTAAAGTAATTAATAAAATAAACAGAGTACAGTATGAAGATTGTACGTACAGAGACCAATTCAGTTGGAAAACCTCGGTTCTATATGCCTTATCACTAAATGCGCTAAGCACTACTTATCAAAGTGATCACTTGACGCAGACTAAGCTTCTTACAACTGGGTATACGTGCGCTAATAGCTGCACTGATGGTGATAATATGCCGCAATGAGCGGACACAATGATTAGATCAAAAAAAAACTTGAGGAGTTAATAAAAACACGAAATCAGATTAAAACTATGGTTAGCTTGATTCATATGATGAAAAGATAAAATTCAGAGCAGTTATATCTGCCGACTAATGAATGAAAAGAATGAAGTTATCCAGCCAGCGCTTGACTTTTAAAATGAGAAAACAACTCAAAGCAATTAGATTAACTGGTCCGATAAACCAGTGAATAAATGTAAATTAAATTAATTAAAATCAATGAGCTACCTCAATTCAATGTTTGATTTATATCAATAAAAGCAAACGAAGAGTAAACATAAGAAACAATGAGACACAAAACTTATACCCAAATCCCGTCGTCGAACTATGTCGATGGCCTCTAGTGCGGGAACCACAAGTTAAGGCCCTTCGTCAGCCTTCCAGGGAAAAAAAGTTGTGGACCTGCTTCCGGCCTTTCAGAGAAAAAGTTGTAGTCCTTTAATTAAAGTTCTGGCCCAGCAGAAGAACCCTCAGACTCGGACTTGCGGGTGTATTAGAGGAGATTCGACGGTCTCGGTCTTATGGGTCGAACGTGGAAGCCGCTAGTACAGCTTGTAGAGCCCGAAAAATCGGTCGTGTTAAAACACAAACAGAAACAACACGATAAATCCCTTATCAAAAGGTTTGTATTATATCACAATACTCAAAACGTGCAGTTTCTCGCTATACTGGCAAACGTTCCCCAGGCGAGCAAACTAGAAAATACCTCTTTAACGTTCCGTCTTGCGTCAATTTGCCTTCGAAATTAAATACACAAGTAGTAATGGGCTGAAAACTTGACGAGTGATTCGATACAAGGAATAATTCTAAGAAAATAAACGCCTTAATTCTCGTTTATTATGATGATAAATGACGGCGGAAGCCACGAATAGTGAGCTAAAATTACATTCTTCCAGATCTGCTATGAAATGCTCTGCAGGAATGATAAATCTTCAAAAATTTAAATCGAGAATGAAAAACGCGCGATACATAGCTCATCTCTATTATTCCGTGACGAAGGTCACAAAAACTACTACCAAAATACGGATCAACAAGTTGTTAAACGCAGCGTTTTTTTTGCAGGCTAACAAAATTCTTCAGAAATATAAATCGACTAGCTGGCTGTTTACGATAATATAATAAAAATCAAGCCAAGTTATATTAATAATAAGATACATACATCGCTTATCAACTAAAATAAATAGTCACAACGGATTAAGAATACAAATATACAGCTAACCTATACTTAAAATATAGATAATTTTACATTGAGAAAAGAGGCAATTTCAAGCGAATTATTAAATTCAGAATTAATAAACCGATGAGTGCAAAATACAGCATCATTTTTCCCCTAAATGCGGCATAAATGAAATTTTAAAATTGGCAAAATCGAACTGTTACATTACTATTATTTCAACACAAAAGATCCAAGACCAAATATTTATAAATCCTAAACAAAAACATCACTAAAGCTGGTCATTCGAAAATTAGCTTTCTACGAGAGGCGCAATACAAAGGTTCAAATCAAGATGTCAATTGACACGATTCCTAAATTGTCATACACGAAGAAATCTAATTAAGGAAAATGAATGCTACATTATAGAAAATGAAACAAAACGGAAACAATATGGCATCTTAATGGTATAAGCCCACAAATATCTTCCAACATGAAATAGTAATCACAAGATGAGGTACACATATCGAGGGTTTACATTCATGGTTGTCTTCGTCCCTTTATACTTTAAAGCTGTAATCAACTCCGTTTCTTCTAGGAAAACGATAAAAGCTGGAGAAAACTAAAAGGAGAAAGTTTGAATTACAAAATTAACATTGAGCAAAAGAGAGCAAAAACGCCGTCTAAGAGTCCAATCAACAAAATCAAGCTGCTCAAGGAAAAGATATGGAATAAACTGGATGAAAATCTCAAACGAGTTCAATATTGCATGTTCTCGAATCAGAAGTGAAATTCAAGCTCCCGACACTCACTTAATACTAAATTTTTACTTCTATAAGACAACCACTGTGTGACCCTCTTCTCCATTTCCGACAGACACTAAAGTAACCTGAAGAGTTTAGTGTTTGTTGATTTCAGATATACTTACCAGACTGAATATTTATTTTGAACAATAGTCAAAGAGCATTATGAAAATTATATTTGCATGCTGCAGGTGCTTCTCTTTCAAACAAGTTATTCTATTGGTACTATTTTCACAACTTCCCTAGGTTATTTTTCAACATTTCTCCAGAGGATTTAAATCTGGAATCAGCACTTCATCTATTGCTTGAAGCCATATTGCATTTGAAATAAAATTTTGGCTACAGATATGGCTGATCATGTGCAATTTTGTGGCCACGATTGCAAAATATATCTTAAAAGGATTATTACAAAAATTGTGCAAGATAATATACTAAAAGGAGAAGTTTGGGTTAAACAGGGTGCGTCAAAAGTGTTGTCAATTTTGAATATGTTTCAATAGTTTGATTGATGGCTCTTGCTGATTTCAGGTGCTAATAAATGAAAACAAATTAAGAAGGACAATGTCTGTATGTTGTTCCCTGTATAATGTTATGAGAGAATATTTCTTACGTTCTTCAGTTTTTCTTAAGAATAAATATATCAAACGTTTACTAACTAGTATAAGCAACAAATTGTCTCTCCAGTTTGAAAGATGTATAGCTTATTCCATTGAGCATGACAAAGTTGATCACACCTTTAACCTACCTTGTATACATTAATTCCTTAATAGCTACATGTAAAAGATATTGTATAACGCAGATTTCAGTGTAACGAATAGGAAGGAAGAACCTGATCAGAAGAAGTCAGGAAATGTTCAGCTCTTTAGAAAATTATCACATTACCTGCTCTTTAAGAATTTAAAACTTTAACATAATTTGCCCAATAGTCATCGATGCATAATAATAAACTGATTGATCCTCGTATCGTCAAGAGCTTTTTCGCATGCATCGTCGTAGATAGTTTCCTTTTCCGGTTGGAAAAGAAACTTCTCATGCGTAATGAATCGCATTAGAAGAAACAAGAAGTTCTTAGAGACGTCGAAGTTATGCGGCACCATATGCTTCCATAAGATGATTACTGCGGTATAGAGAGAAACACAGCTTTTGTGAAATGAGATCTGTTACTAATAGCATTTTGCTTATACTTTTAGATTTTGTTGCCAATTTAGTTGGAGCAATTCCAATTTTTTAGTTATGCTGAAATGAAGTTGGCCGAAAATTTCAGGTATTCAATAATCTCCCCTAGAGGCAAAGATTTACGATATTTTAATTTCTATATTTAGGTAAATTAATTACTGCTCAATATGCAAGTTTTAAAATATATTGCGAATGAAACAGTTTTATTTTGTAGAATAAAATTTAGGATTTACAGCTGAAAAAGCGCTTGACATGAAATAATATTACATATATTACAAAATAGCTCCGAACTTTTTTTCAAATTGGCTATAATCAATTTTCGCTATATAAAAATTGAATTTCCTCTTTGCTGTGCCATTTTAAGCCCTATTATAGTCGATAAAAAATATTTATGAACCGAATTTAGATACATTTTTGTCATATCTAGAGTTGCCTTTTCCTTCGCAGATATTTTTAAAGTATCTCATTAGTCAATTCAAATATCCAAAAAATATACACCACTCAAGAACCGTCAGATTACGATTTCGGGCCAATTGGCTAATTTAATTTAGCACATTAGTAGATTGCCCTGTGGACGATCTACAGCAAATTACTATGTGTCATTTCATACATAAATAAAGTGGTGCTTTTCGCTAATGAGGCATGGCTTTTAGGAATCATTATCAGAAAATGCTTACTACAATTTTCTTCCTATGGAAAAATACATTGTAATTTGCCGCAGTACTGTGCTGAGTACTGATTAACATAACGCAATGGCTTACGTAGGCGGTGTCGCGCGAACCTTTTCGGAGATAGCAATAGTGTACGCACTTAAAATAGACACTCTGTATATTAACTTTCTTGTTCCTTGATGATCCGCTGATATTCTTGTACACTGTAACAAATGTACATTGTATTACATGAGGCTATGGGTCCTTGGAAATTTGTATAGCTATTATCATTGTTTTTATTATCTAGGCTTGTTTCGGTCTAGTTTTTTTCTATTTTGATTTTAGTATTATTTTATTGTACCATTCTTTTTATTAGGTAAATGGCATTGGCCGTCAATAAATATACAAAATAAAATAAAATAAAATCTTTTTTTCGGGAAATGAAAAAGGATTTTTTATGGAAAATGGATTTGTAGATAAAGGAAAATAGTTTTTTATGGAAGAGTCAAACATGGGACAAGAATTTACGCCAAAAACTATACTAGAAAGCATTTTATAAATAATGTGGCCTTTTATGCAGGGTGACCTCGTTGCATTTAAACTTCGAGACTTCAAGTTTTTAGACGGCACGTCACACATAATATTTTATTACAGGAAGACCGAACGTTAAGGATCATCTAAACTTTTGTACAGGGTATTCCAACGAGGACTGAACAGGGGATTATTTTTGAACTTCCCTGTATTTTTGAAACAAACCAAAATAGCCATTCGATGTATTTTTTTCTGCTAAATTGAAAAATTGAACCATAAAACATTTGAACCAAAAACAAAAGACTTACGCCATGGATTAACTGTTTTTTAAACGGAACACCCTGTATATTACCACATTTTTGGACTCTCTAGAAAAATCTAAACACATTCGTGCATAATATTCTATACCTATCCTTAGCTGTTGATATTGACAGTTGAAAGTCGGGCATATTGACACTTTGACAGGCTCTAAAATCTAAACCGCAAGAGATCAAAGGAAACGGTTTGAAGATTTCTATCTTAGGTTTTCATAAGCTATCGAATGACAGTAACTTTGAATTTAACCGGAGGTTTGAAAGTTCCGGTTAATTTTATCTTCGGGTTAAATTCGGAATTAGCGTCATTCGATAGTGTAACGAAGTTACTATATTTTTTTGGGAATAAGATGCACTACGGATTAACTTTCTTATTTTACGTGCTATTAACATCATTCTTTTTTATAAAATATAATTTAAATATGCTAAATCCAATTCTATAAAATATTCCGTCGCGAAAAGCCGGGAATTCGGTTTTCACGTTTTCCGTAGTTCTCGTGCAGTACCAGTAGAGCGTCGCGATCTTCGTCGCACCACGTTGCGCGTGAGGTCCCCACCTATCGGCCGGCCGATGACGCGATCGCGGCGATCCCCACTACGGGTCGAGCTAACAAAACCGGGCGGCATCGCGCTAAACAGGCAGTACTGACCCGGGGTTCTCGAGTCGAGTCAGTCGGCAGTCGAGAGGCAGTCTAGCACCGAGCCAGCTCCAGACAAACCGGGAAGGACCGACCGACCGAGCAGGTAAATATCCGTCGTACCGTATTCCTGGTCCATGATCCTTTCCCTATTGGCAAGTGGAGTAATCCCGGCCATCCTGCCTTGGCAAGCGGAGTAATCCCGGCCTACCGTAATATTCCCGGCTCCCCTATTGGCAAGCGGAGTAATCCCGGCCATCCTGCCTTGGCAAGTGTAGTAATCCCGGCCATCCCTATTGGCAAGTGGAGTAATCCCGGCCATCCCTGCTTGGCAATCCCGGTTGGCAAGTGGAGTAATTCCGGCCATCCTCCCGTAGTAATCCCGTAGTAGTATTGGCAAGCGGAGTAATCCCGGCCATCCTGGCTTGGCAAGTGGAGTAATCCCGGCTGAGTATCCTTCCAAACTAAGTCCATCCAGGCTTCACGTCCGAGTTAGGGAACTGTTCTGCTGAACCGACCGTGTCATAGAGCTGGAGCTATTGAGAACTGTATACCGTATTTATCGTAGGGCTTCCGTACCGTATCTACTGCCACACGTACCATAGGGCTTCCGGACCGCTACAGTTCACCGTATCTAGTACCGCACTTACCGTAGGGCTTCCGTATCGCTACCGTTTACCGTATTTACTGCCATATTTACCGTAGGGCTTCCGTACCGCTACCGTTTACCGTGTTTACTGCCATATTTACCGTAGGGCTTCCGTACCGCTACAGGTTACCGTATTTACTGCCGTATTTACGGTAGGGCTTCCATACCGCTACCGTTTAACGTAATTGCTAACATACTTACCGTGGGGCTTCCGCACCGCTACAGTCTACCGCGCGATTAGAGTTTTCGATTCTTTTACTACCGTTTTGAGTTTTCTTACGTATTACCGGGTTGGGTCGCTTAGAATAAGTTGTCTGATACTTTTAGCTATAAGAAAGTTAGGTTTATACTTACTGTCGGATAAACACGACCATTATTTTGTTTACACGGAGTGTTTCATTTACCAGGGACCGATTCCGAGTATTTAAAAACCGAACCTTGGACAACCGTTTCTCCACTGTCTAAAGGCTACCCGATAGGCGAACAGCGATCCCCTTTGTCGCTGTAAATATCAAAGGGGTGGCGCCCGAGAAAACCGAAATACAGGAGGTCGCAAAAAGTAAGTAAAGGGCGCCGTTACAATAGCTTATGAAAACCTAAGATAGGAATGTGCAAATCTCACGCGGTTTAGATTTTAGAGCCTGTCAAGTGTCAAAATGCTCGACTCTCAACTGCCAATATTTCGTAAACAGCTATAGGTTATTATACACGAAATGTGTTTAGATTACTCTAGAAAGTCCAAAAATGTAGTAATATACAGGGTGTTCCATTTAAGAAGCAGTTCATCCATGACGTAAGTCTTTTGTTTATGGTTCAAATGTTTTTTTGGTTTGTTTCAAAAATACAGGGAAGTTCAAAAATAAGCCCCTGTTCAGTCCTCGTTGGAACACCCTGTACATTAAAGAGGCGGGTTACTAGTACAGTATACCAAAAAATCGCATCGATCCTATTGAAAATGCAAAACTGATTATTTCTGAAGTGGAAACCATGTCTGTATGTGTCCCTATATTCAACTTTGACACAGATGTTTCAAAGAAACCGTAGCTCAGAGGTAGAGCATTAATCTAGTATACGAGGAGTATCCGGTTCGGTGCCCGACCACTGCATGTATTTTTGTTTTAATGCTTTGTTGGTGCGGTCTTTAGCACACACCGTTTTTTTAAGTATTTTTCAGCGCGTTAATGATAAATATACAGTCCACTTAAGGAAGGAAAATAAGTACACACATCACGAAAATCTGTTAAAATTTAGACAAGGAATGGTCTTTGAAAATACCGAACATTTTAGTATGGCGGAAACATTTATCTTCAGAATATTCTGCCATTTTGAAGCAATTCATTCTAATATTTTGAAAACTTAATTGGATGGAAAAATGTATGCATATTATTTGTCTCCCTTCAGATATTGAAATATTTTCGAAGAGGGTGTACTGATGTCGTCTTGAAGATATTACACTTTCGGAAAAAGTTTATATATTATAAATTCGTTAAACCCATAAATAGACTTTCAGTCATTTTTGGAAATGCGCAGCTTTGAAAATTAGCATTGTCTGAAGCTCAAACCTTTATCAGTTATTGTGCATAGAGTCAATCATGATCTCCACATCTTATCAACCTTCATATGGTTGATGTCCATTTACTGAATGAAATTTGCGTTCATGTTCCTCTTAGAAGTAATCGGGGTCGTATTACATTTGATGTACCCTTTGACCCTACAAATTGTGGTGCTCACGTGTGTATTTCCGGACCTACCAGCCTTGATAATACTGCTGTGAATCTCGACTTCTTCTGTACTCAGAAGCGTTCTCCAAGCCAATTGAAATAAATCCACAGTGTGTGATATGAGCTTACGGGTCCTTTTCCTTGGCAATTTCTATAGCTAATATTATTGTTTTTAGTCTCTAGGCTTGTTTCTTTAGTTTAAGCTCTTAGTTTTTCTTTTCTCTTTTGATTTTAGTATTATTTTATTGTATGTATTAGTTTTTCTATGATGCAAATGGCAATGTCCGTCAAGAAATATATAAACTAAAAAAAATCGATAAATAGAAAATGAATTTTTGAAGGAAATTGTAAAAAAAGGTTTGCGGATCAAAAAAAATTAAGATTTTGTTCTCGGGGCATATTTTTTTATAGAAAAACCGAACATGTGACAAGAATTTATGTCAAAAATTATGCATGAAAGCATTTTATAAATAAAAATGCGTTTTATACAGAGTGAGCTCGTTGAATTGTAACTTCCCGATTTCGAGCTTTCAGAGGGCACCTCACCACATGATGTTTTATTACAGGAAAATCGAACGATCTGGACCATCCAAACTTTTGTACATTAAAGATCCGATTGGAAATGCAAAATTAATGATTCCTGAAGTGAAAATCATGTCGGCTGTGTGAATTTTTGCTTAATTTTATTTTGTTTTTAATATCGCTTCCTTCGTGCGGTCGTCTTAAGCACACCTGTTTTTTTGAGTACTTTTCAGCGCGTTAATAATAAATATACAGTCCACTTAGAAAGGAAAATTAGAACAAACACCACGAGAATCTTAGTTGCAATTCTGTTGAAATTTCTACGAAGAATGGTTTTGAAAATGCCTAATCTAATCTAATATCATTTATTGGGTTCATTACAAAGGTATTTGGACACTTAAACCTATCATACATAAACTAACATTTACACAATACATGGCCGGCGGGACGCCTGCATCGTGCAAGATGCTTTTGCGGCCTCGCAACGGTTGTATAGCACACAAAATAGGGCTCGATAGACTGCCCAGTCTATGTTTGAGATAGGCAGGTGGCAATGCACGTTGATGCTGTCAAACTTACTTGGGTTGGTACCCTTCAATAGATATGAAAGTTGGACATTACTAACAGATGGCTATAGATTTAGTTGGCTTGTTTTCAAGGATGTAGGAGGGCGAGGGTGGGTAATTATGGGGAAAAGCACTCAGAAAAGCCCCATGTCTCGGTTCACTGGGTTGTTCATACTCTCATTCATACATACATTCATACGTGCATGAAACTATCAATGATAGCTTCAATGAGGAGAATTGCAATGATTATTAGCGGTAATCTCGATGAAGTGTAGCCATGCAACGCCTGCCGGAGCAAGGAGCGCAGAGGACGGTTTGGCAGCAGTTGTTCGACTGGGGTCGAGCCGCTTGCCGGACCGTATTTATACGGTTTGCTAGTCCCTTAGCAAGCCCCACCCACCATGCTTTTGGGTCATAGTGGGAGGGGCCAGCTCTGGGCCAGCTGTAGCGGTGAGAATTGGGTCACCTTCTGTGCTCCTGTTACTTTTCATTTTTGCGAAAAGCAACAGGGTGGGTTTTTAGGGGTGAATGAGGGTGGGTTTTATAGGAGCGGTATAAGGCGTTCAAGGAGGTCTAGGATCAAGGAAGGAAAAGGTCGTTTTCCCATATATGGGCCCGTGTTTGGCTCTAAAGTTCGGATTATATTTAGCGTCTGCAAAATTGGCAGTCTTCGGCGAGCCGCGAATACCATACTCGAAGAATCTGCACGCGAGTTTGTCTACATGTTCCCTGACATAGTCGACATGGGACATCGCGTGCAGATCTGCGGTTCTAGTATACCAACCCGCCGAAAGCGCAGCCCTTAAGTGCCGTTGCAGTTTCTGCATTTGATAATCCGAGATAGAGCTCCAAACCGGTGCTCCATACATAAGAAAAGGTCTGGTGATAGATAGGTAGAGGGTGATTTTGTTTGCGGGGCTCAAAAAGGAACCATGCCTGATAAGGGGTCTTAACTTATCGCATATTATGCGATTTTTGTTCCTAATATAGGAAACATGTTCGATAAACGTAAGCCTCTTATCAAGCATGATCCCTAAATACTTTACTTTGGATTTGGGGGGATGGGGGTGTTATTGATAAGGATGGGAAGGGCTTCGATATTTTTTTATTTTCGAGGGAAAATAGCTAACTCAGTTTTGCTAGCGTTTAGCTTGATTTTCCAATCCGAGTGGTATTGACTTATGAGTGCCATATAGGCAGCGATGTTATCTGTCGCCTCTTGCGCGCTAGGGGCTTTGGAGTAGAGGACAGTGTCATCGGCATATAATGCCAGGGATGAATGAGGATGGGAGGGAAGATCTGCTATGTAATAGCTGAATCGCTGCGGTGATAGTACTGTTCCCTGCGGGACACCAGCCTGAATCGGCCTCAAGGTTGAATCTGAGTTGCCAATGCGTACCGGAAAGGAGCGCCCGGCCAAATATGACACGACCAGTTTGAAAATACCGACCGGTTTAGTGAGGCATATATTTACCTTCAGTATGTTCTGCCATTTTGAAATAATTTATTTTAATATTTTCAAAACTTAAATGTGGGTTAAAGATGTAAAAGCATTTCAATATTATTTGCATTTGCTTCCCTTCCGATATTAAAATGTTTTCGAAGATGGCGTAATGATGTCACCTTGAAGAAGATATTTTATACTTTTGTGTCCAAAATGTATGATTTTGCTTCTTATAAATTTATCTTAAAGTCTAAAACTTAATCATTTTAACTAAAGTGGAATGATGACGAAAAAGTTTAACTATTATAAAGTCGTGAAGCCCATAAATAGACTTTCAGTCATTCTAGGAAATGCACCGCTTTAAAAATTGGCGTTGTCTGAAGCTACTTATAGGATATCTTCATGAGTTATGAAATTAATAAATAAAAACCTGTAATATAACACTGCAAAATAGATGCATGCCAGTAAGCTTTATTGATTGTAGCTATTTGTTAGGCATGCCTTGGCACTAGCAACCTTAGAGAAACTGATGCCCAACCTTCACTAGTCATTTATTACATTGAAATCTTTATTGTAAAATCCTATATAGTCCTGAACAACTGAAGTAAATAAATGGATTTTTTTAATATAAAATATATGGATGAAATAGTATCCAGGAGGTTATTAAAGGGTTTTATTAACTAATTTTTTTACATTTAATATTTCAAGTAGTATGATATTCAATGTTAACAGTGCGATTATAATTTCCCCTAGGTGGGGCACATCTACATATGCATCGTGGTCTCTACTCTTTCATAGCTTCAGAATATTTAAAGAATAAACAAAAAATTAAATCATAACTATTACAGTTTTAGGAATTTTCCAATATATTGATCATAAGTATTGTCTTAGGCTCGGTCACTGAGTTATTAAGTCTATGTACTATTATATATTTCATTATACCAATTGTAATGTTTTTCTGAAGAAATAAGACATTTTTTATTAAATTAATTAAGTGTATTTTCTTACGAGACGGTTTTTACTTTATTCAAAGATGCCAATCAAATAGCGGTTTGAAGAAAACAAGCATCAGAAGTAAATTTCTAAATTGTTTGCGTCTTTTCTAGAAAGGCCGCACCATATTTCTTTTATCGCCTAGTCAAAATTGTATGCTTTGTCAGTGGCTCTTTAGATCTCGATAGTGCAAACATAAAAGGTGTTGCAAGGCTTTTAAAACGAAGCATTTTCGAAGTTGAAAACACTTTTCGTGATTTTGTTTCGTCATTCGATTTTCCACTGGAGAAGTCGTCTATATCCATTCTATAGGTGCAAAAGGTAATTCCCATTGCCGAGAGCACATTTCGATTTTGATATATGCGATTTGCTGATTTGATATTTCCCCAAATATATTACTTTCTGCAAGGGTATTTGAAATAACATTGACACTATTTGTCTTGGGCGTATTCCCTTAGATATAATAAATCTTCCCATTCTTGCTGCACGTGTCAAAATAAATAAATGTCAGTGATATCGAAAGAATGAAATGGCTTTATTTTTACATACCGTCAAAACAACGACGCTTTCTGTATCCTGCAAA
>MU193775.1:3284-22074 GCA_016904865.1 Pissodes strobi | reverse complement strand
ATACCATGTGAATGTCATAAATTTTATTTAGGTGAAACCTGTAGACTATATAAAAGAACACTAAAACTATATTAAAAATACACAATTCTACAAATCACATATTTGTCAACATGCATTTGACAACAATCACAGAATACAACGCTTCAAATATATTAGCAAAGGAACCATTATTAAAAAAAAACGTAGAATTAAAGAAAATGCTTTAATATTATTAATGCTTCAGTTTCTATTTTAATAACATCTGGTTGCCTTTGCTAAAAACTGAGAGTAATAAGAGACACTTAAAAATAACTAAATCTTTTAGAAAATCATTCCAAAAAACATGATTGATACTTAATTATAAACATATAGCACCTGAAAAACGCAGCAATTATTTACCTAATATAACACTAACATAACAAATCAGCAATTAAACGTTATGACATTATTCTAGTAATATTGGCAAGGCCAATTAAAAACTTTACAAAGTACATGAGCTTTTTACTATTTTAAATGTATTTATTAACCATTTTCGATTTTAAATTTATCGTTATTGATAACGGGGACAGAGTTGTTCTTCGAAAATTTTCAAGTTCTTGTAGGTTGTTCAGCTTCATTAGCACTTGTGGAAATTACCCCTTGGGGCGAGAACCGAAACGGCCTGACTCGAAAAGTCTACAATTGAGGTGGAGAAATAGGCAACAATTTGCATGATAAATATGAATCCTCCACAACAATATAGAATATACGTACATCGAATATTTTTTGTTATACGGTATGTAGGCCAATCAACTTAGGAGGGCACTTGGAAAAAAGTGTTGAAAAGCTAATTATCATTTTAATCGGTTCAATTGATGTCAAACAGATGTAACCTAGGTTTGCACGGTGCCTCTACCGCTGCTCGAGTCAGAAACTCAACGTTTTTCGCCTATAGCTCCAAAACGGTGTGTCCTAGCGAACATTTAATTCTTACAAAGAGAGCATTAAATTCTGAGTCGAACGAGTACACCATTCATTCAAATGGCATTATGGCTGAAGTCGATGGTCGAAAAATGGTGATTTTTACCAACTTTGCTGAAAAACGCGTCATAGTGATTTTCAATCGTCCCTGACACGAAGACGATCAGTCTAAATGAAAAGACGCATAAACAATAATAATTTGGAAATGTTACAAATAATTTCCTGTGCTTGACTATGGAGGGTTTTTCCTCTATTACCAACTTTTTTCAGAGTTATTGAAAAATACAAAATACACACATATACACATTGCAACTGAACCAATTTGCCGAGCCGGCCTAACTAAACCTGACGCTGCCGCTGGAGACGTGAGGTTGAGACGATACGAGAGATAGCCTTGCCACTGTGCAACTAAACGTCAAGCCAAGGGCTCTTACCATAGCTTACTACTATTGTAAGATAGCAAGCTGTGCTGTTTGTTACAATCTAAATGTATCAATCTATGTCGAGTGAATTTGCTATATTGTGGTATATTATGTTGTCTTTCGTTTATGACAGATATAAAGATCTCCATCTATGGATGAACAGTGTTTTATTTGCAGTAGAGGTCTCTTTCGACGACACTGACGATAGTAACAAGAAACGTTTAATTAGCATCCATAGATAGCTGTATGATGAAGGGTTTGTTGTAAAAGTAGCAGAGGAAGATGCTGACAGATTCATTAATACGACTGCTATTGACTTATCACTGAATTATTCATTTGTGATAATTGTTGGAGAGGACACTGACCTCTTGGATTTACAGCGTTAGCCACTTCCACCTCAAAAGTTCCACTAATAAAGCCCGGGAAGGGTTCAAAGGAAACACTTTATACTCTCCCAGATACTTCTAGTACTCGGATACTTCGAAACAAACATCCTGTTTCTTCAGTGGGTGTGATACGACATCATCATACCTTCGGGGAAAATGAAGCTTGTAATAACTTTGGAAAGTTACATGGAATTCCACGACGCTGTGCTTATCTTCAAAAACAACAATGCTTGTGCTGATGAGATAGACGCTGCTAGGCAAAAATTCCTTATAGCCACTTATGGTGACCCTCGAAGACACACCACATTGGACGACATAAGGTGCGACCTGTTTGCCAAAGCCGTAGCCAAAGCGAATATGAAGCTAGCATCTCTTCACCCCACTCGAGCTATCGCTCGACAACATGCCATTCGGACATACCACCACGTCCAGTTGTGGTTGGGACACGCCAAAGATCCTCTGCAGTGGGGATGGAAAAAAACAAAGTACGACCTACTACCCAAACCTCGACCCAAACCCACCATGGCCAGCATCTTCAAATTTCCATTCGTGCAATGCCCATCACTCAGTAATGCCCAATCCATACAATATTGGGTATATTACTACTACTAGTGATTTTTCTGTTTTCTATTCCAGGTTATGGAGAAGATGATACCACGATCCCTGACAAAGTGCCAAACAATAACGAGTCAGTTTTTATGGAGAATCGTGGACCAAACGTGGGTGATTATGAGCCCATGACTTCAAAGCGCGTGTGTAAAAATATTTTATGATTGTGGCGTAAGAAGAATACTTCATATATGTATTAATTTAATTCAGAATACCACTTCTTCAGCTATGTAGAGTTGGAACGCGAGGGTACCTTTCTTGGGCACTGAACAATACACATTTTATATATCTCGGTATGTACTTGACCAAATTTAAAACTGAAGATACACGTTGAACACACCATTTGATGCTCTATAATTGTCATTCTATACGTTTTTTTTTATGTAGAATGGTTATTTCCGTGTGACGGCTGACGGACGACTGAAAGTCACTATAATGCGTTTTTCAGTCAATAATTCAGGTAAAAATCACCGTTATCGACCATCGATTTCAGCCATACTACCGGAGCGATTTGACTGAATGGGATACTCATTCGACGCAGAAATTAATGCTCTCTAATATTTGTAAGAATGAAATATTCGCTGGAACGCATCGCTTTGGAGCTATAGGTAAAAAGTTGAAAAAAGTCCGAAATTTTCGTGTTTTTTTTTTTGACTTCCTGATCCGAGCGGTGGTAGAGGGACCGTGCCAGTCCAGGATACATCTTTTTGACGTGAAATGAACCGACGAAAACAATAATTAGCTTTCCAACACTTTTTTCCAAGTGACCCCCGTAATAGGCCCTAATTTGACTGGCCTAATGGCGTAATGAATGTCTTTAAATCTGTTTCACACAAAAGACTTAAATTAAATGAAAAATAACAATTTTTTTTTCTTATTTTTCACAAACCACAAAGAATCTACGACTAAATAAAGCAACCAGAAAACATCGACAGGTTAAGTTATTATAGATAAGATTTAATTTATTACCTTAAGTTTTTTTTTTATCAAAGTTAAAGAAATCTATAGATATAGTTTTCAACAAATTTGTGTACGAGAAAGGAAATAAAGTAATAACCATCAAAAATTTCTCATGGGGGTTCACGAAATAATAAAACTAGATGAAAAGCTGTTCCGTAATGTAATTAACTAATCGGGGGATTTAATATTTTAAACCGGGATTGTGAAATACCTCAAAATAATACGGGATCCCTCGATTAAATTCTTTATACTAACTGCACACTGCAGATCAACTGTTGAGACATATTTGACGATTGACGTCACTTCCACGTAACGGGAACCACATTCCATCATCATTAATTTAAATTTAAACTCTCAACTTTAAATTAATTTGAATTTAGCTGAAAATTTAGTAAAAAATAATTCAATCAACTTCAAATCGGTTGAAGTGATGGAATATTTTAAATAATGCTCTACTGAAGAAAACGCGACAAAATGTTTTCTAAATTTACATATCGATTGGAAAATTACGTTACTTTATGGTTTAGATTTTTAGATAGACGGCAAACATGCCAAATTTAATAGACTCTCGAATTTAGGCCGCATCAAATAACGTGAATTAAATATAAAGTATAAAGTTTTAGGGTTAAATGTTTGCCAAAGAACAAACTATTCTAATCTTATATTATAATAAAGGGAACACACCATATCGAAATTATAATTCGCTCCGCTATTTTCTAATTGAAAATTCCATTAATGGTGCGGTAGATTGTTTAGGAATCCTTGTTAAAATACAATTATCGTACCAGGAAATACTAGTCTACTTCCCCTTATATAATAACAGTTAGTAATAACATCCGATTTAAATCACGTTCATGCAACAAAACCATTTTGCCTCTCCTAAAATATTTCAAGGTCGGAAATGGATTTAAAATACTGATCCAACGAAAGAAAATTGCCTATTATTTAGTTTTATTATATCAGCAAACTGTTGTTGGAACTTCAAGAAATAAAAATTTGTTAGTGAATTTATAATTATGAGAAAAATCATGCAAACTATGTAAATCAAAGAATCTTCTCCAGTACAAAATCGCTTGATCAAACGTTGGTAACAGAGTACAGAATATATTTCACAATTTGTAATCTTTGTTCGAGGATAGATCGCTGAGGCATTGATCTACAGACCAAAGGAATTTCGAGGCAATTCGCGGCATTTCTAGGCAATATGATGAATTCCGAGGCAATTTGACGAGTTTCGAGACCATTCGAGGCGATTCGAGGTATTTTTAAGGCATTGCGGAGAAATTTTCAGATATTTTTTAAGCGCGAAGACCTCGATTATAAATAAATTTTAGTTCTAAGGACAACCGAGAAGAACACACTGTTTTTAATTTTAGCATCAAAGAATTTATAGATCGCGTTGATGGAATATCATTTATTAATTCTGCCATAAACGACCTTAAAGACAACTTTATTTTTCCAAGAGAACAAATAAGAAGACTGAACAAGGAAACAAGATCAATAATGATGACCATTTGCGAATTGATATAGAAAATAGAGGATTGCTAGGGCTAAGGAACCTGCTCATACTGCTCATCAAGATGCGGTAAAATTGGGAATGTCTGTAGGCCAAAAGGTTTGTAACATTTTAGATATACAAAATGTTTAAGAAAAGTCAAATGAGAAGCATTTAAAGATCCTTTACACAAATAGTGCACTAGGTAAAAATCGACCTCTCCTATTGGTCGATCCATCTCGTATTACGATATGTCTGCGTGATGCAATCGATTTCTATCAAGAGCTCTTGTGGTGTAGAGGTTTAGATCGTTGGGTCTCGCCTGGAAAACGCGGGTTCGAACCCCGTTGGTTTTTTTTTTATTTTTTTTTAAAGATTATGTTCTAAACAGCTTTTTTTCTTGATTTTGGGTATGTCTTGGGTTAGATTGGGTTAGCACCTGGTTAGTTTCCTTTTGTTGAGCCCCCGTAGCGAGCGAAGCGAGCGGAGGGCCATGCGGATCGACCAATGGGATGGGACGATTTTTATATAGTGCACTATTTGTGTAAAGGATCTTATAATGCAAATGAGAACATCAATATTACTGACCATACTCAAAATACTTTCGGTGATTTAAAGATCAATTACCCAACAAGGGTATTTATAAGGAACGATGTCTTATTGGAAGGCTCATTGGAAGGAGTATCCTCGGAAGTACGGGAGTATCCAATGATCAGGATTATGGAGAAAATCATTTAAAAGATTATTCATCACATAACGTCCTTACGTCGGAAAACAGACCATACTTAAACATAAACTTTTCTAATAACAAATCGATTGTCGTAAAAAAACGAGGGGTAAACCACCTTCAAAAATCTGTACACCGGAATCCCACTTTCTATCGCAATCCCATGGAATCCCACGAAATAAAACTCTAATACTGAAAGCATAATTTGTTTAAAGCTTTAATCAAAAACACATTGATAACTTTTAAAATGCCTACACTATATTAATAAATATAATAGAGCACAAAGGGTTAGATTGTCAAAAAATTTATGTTAAAACCTGTTAAAATGGAATATTTAAGGCTAAACACCTTTTATATGTATTAAAATTTATATTTTAAAATGTTTAATATGTTTATTGTAACATAATATATGAAAAAAAAAGCATTTCATTGAGGTGGGGTTTTGGGGAATTCGAATCTGACCTCGGCGGGAACATACCTCCGATAGGTTTCGCGGTAGGAGCCGGACGAGGTCGAAAAATAACTGATTCGGAACGAGTCCCAAAAAATGTCCTCCATACGGATTAGACTTTAAAAAAGTACTCCGCGCGATTTTCGATCCGCGGCACCTATTTCGAGAACGCTCGCCCCATAGGCTCCAAAAGTGGAAAATCGTGATCTTCGACCCCTAAATACGAGCCTAAATATTATTTCGAAGAAAAACGCTTTCGTAGGTATTTTTATATTTAGGAGACGGATTTTTTTCGTATTTGGAACCTACCGGAAATTCGGCTTCTACCGGCTTTTTTTTACCTAAATTTCGAGCTAGCGTGTTCGGGGATGGAGTGCATCGGTCCGAACCCCCACCTAAAATTTTAAGTGGCTAAGTCTCCTAGTGGCTCTTAAATAGGGACTCGTGTAGGGTGTCGTTCGACCTGGAGGGTTAAAATTCGGGTTAGGGGGGTTTTCGACGACGCCCAGTTCGAATCCGACCTTGGCGAGAACCTACCGCCGACAGGTTCCGCGGTAGGAGCCGAAAATAATCGAAATTTTTCAAAGTTGAATCGTTTCCTTTCGTCCCTTGAAATATAATCCCACCTAAATCGGTCGAACCTATCCGGCGAATAGGCGCCCGCGCCGTTTTTAATCGGTAGGTTCCGGTATAAGGAGATGACCTGCAGGGTCTATAATTTCATGGTAGTTGTATCACGTGGGGTACTACCTGGAATTAAATCGGCAATGCCGGGGCTCGATTTTAAGGGGGTTTTGGGGTTAATACTCGGGGTAATATGGAAATCGCGTGTTTTTTGCGATTTCTGGCTAAATGGGAGCTCGGAGCGAAATTCTGACGAAAAGTTACTCTGCGATGCAGAGTCTCGGTTTGCCAGTTAGTGGGTACCTCCCGCCTCCTCTCCCCGTTTCCCCAAAATTTATCGAGAAGTGGGGGAAATCGCGACACGTTTTTTAACGGGTAGGTTCCGGAAAAAAAAGAAGATTTTTGGCAAACGAAAAAAATCGTACTTTTATATCGACCTAAGCTTCATTTTGTCCCATAGGAACCGGAACCCTCGGTGGAACCTATCGGCTTTTTTTTCCGATCGCTTTGAAATTCGGCAAGCAAGTAGAGGATCTCAAGGCCGACAAAAAAGGTTCTTTACGAAAAAAAGACAATATTCTTAGTTTTCGAGCAATCGGCCGTTTAAATTCGAGAACAGTCGTAGCTCGAAAACTACGAGTGATACGGAAAAAATACATACCACCAAAAATGTGTATTTTGACAGCCTTTAGCACGTATGTGAGTCGTTGAACTTAAAAAATTTACATATTGGCTTTATTTTTCGAAAAAAAGGGGAATTTTTTCAAAAATTGTTTTTTTTACCACCCTGTATATGCCTTTGATAATTTTATTTTTACGTTAGTGACATGTAAATGGACCCTTTTAATCGTTTCCGTCATAAAAACGGATATTTTTTTGTCAAAAAGTTTCTCGGAAAAATTCACGGGTAAATAATTAAAAATATAGTATAACTGTAAAAAAACGAGATTTTCATTAAATCGGCTATGATTCGAAAACGGTAAGAGTTAGAGGGAAACTTTAAATGGGAAAAAGATGGGTCTCGTCGGGTAATATAATGTGCCTTATCCAGTTTGATCGCACGACGTTTCGTTTTTTTCAAACGTGATTTTATATTTTCTTTATTAGCTCGGTAATGAAAATTCAAATCGGTTTGCGCCAGTCTCTGCGGCGTCTTAAGGTCGATCGACAAGCTCCTACACGATTTTTCGATAGGAGTTCAAATAAGGCATGTAACAGTTCGATTTTGCCAATTTTAAAATTTCATTTATATGCCGCATTTAGGGAAAAAACTATGCTGTATTTTGCACTCATCGGTTTATTAATTCTGAATTTAATAATTCGCTTGGAATTGCCTCTTTTCTCAATGTAAAATTACCTATATTTTAAGCATAGATTAGCTATATATTCGTATTAGCTTTTAGAATCCATTGTGATTATCTATTTTAGTTGATAAGCGATGTATGTACCTTATTATTAAGTTAACTTGGCTTGATTTGCATTATATTATCGTAAACAGCCAGCGAATCGATTTATGTTTTTAAAGAATTCAGTTAGCCTGCAAATACGTTGCATTTGACTTATTGAACCATAATTTAATTTCAGTTTGAATATTCTATTACCTTTTGAGAACCCTAGGTTGATGTTCCGGAGATCGTTTTTGGACCTCTGCTTTAAATATATTTCTCGTTCGGTACAGCGGACCAGTTTTTTGTAAGGTTTTTGCGAAATAATAGGAATGGGCTAGGTATCGCGCGTTTTTCATTCTCGGTTTAGATTTTTGAAGGTTTATTATTTCTGTCAGAGCATTTCCTAGCCTTTCTGGAAGAATGTAATTTTAGCTCACTACTCGTGGCTTCCGCCGTCATTTATCACCATAATAAGCGAGAATTAAGGCGTTTATTTTCTTAGAATTATTCCTTGTATCGAAACACTCGTCAAGTTTTCAGCCCATTACTACTTGTGTCGCCGTATTTAATTTAAGGCAAATTGACGGAAGACGGAAACGAGGTCTTTTCTAGTTTTGCTCGCCTGGGAAACGTTTGCCAGTATAGCGAGAAACTGCACGTTTTGCGTATTGTGAAATAATACAACCCTTTTGAGGGGATTTATCGTGCGTTTCTGTTTGTGTTTTGACACGACCGATTATTCGGGCTCTACAAGCTGTACTAGGTAAGCATTTTCTCTGGATTCCTGTTTCTGTGGCCTATGAAGCACTTGACCGCCATTTTGCTAACATTTTTTTATTTCCATTATTTATAGCGGCTTCCACGTTCGTCCCATAAGACCGAGACCGTCGAATCTCCTCTAATATACCCTCAAGTCCGAATCTGAGGTAAATATCGCTACCATTTTTGCCTAAATTAATGAAATTGACTGCTTATCTACCTTTTATTTTTTTGTGCACATAACGCCATTTGCTTTTCCCATGTGTTATCTTATCTACTCCATTTTACCTGATCCGAATTTTTATTTTAATGCAACTTTAATTTTGATCATATGGGGAAGTTATATATTCTTTAGGGGTGATTCATACCTATCTTTTTATATTCAAGTTACCTGAACCTTAATGTCTCTTTTATTTGCTTTATTGCACTGCAAGTCCATGGTTTTTTTGTCCGGGAAAATTTGTTTTATAAAGAAGATGTATTTATGCAAAGAGGGAGGGGGTCTATGATTTTTTATTAAAGTAAGGGGGTCTATGATTTTTTTAATAAAGTAAGGAGGTCTATGATTTTTATTAAAGTAAGGGGGCGTCATTTAATGCGTACTGGATTATTTCAGGGTTCTTCTGCTGGGCAGAAGTTTACGGGATGAACCAATTTCCTCTGCTGGGCTAGAACTTCTTTTGCTAGGCCAGAACTTCTTCTGCGGGGTCAGAACTTCTTCTGCTGGGTCAGAACTTCTTCTGCTGGGCCAGAACTTCTTCTGCTGGGCAGAGGTTTACTTGATGAACCAATTTCTTCTGCTGGGCCAGAACTTCTGTTAAAGAACTGCTGTGGTTCCCGCACTAGAGGCCATCGACAGAGTTCGACGACGGGATTTGGGTATATGTTTTATGTTTCATTGTGTCTTATGTTTAATCTTCGCTTACTTTTATTGATATAAATCACACATTGAATTGAGGTAGCTCATTGATTTTAATTAATTTAATTTACATTTATTCACTGGTTTATCGGACCAGTTAATCAAATTGCTTTGATTTGTTTTCTCATTTTAAAAGATAAGTGCGGGCTGGATAACTTCATTATTTTCATTAATTAGTCGGCAGATATAACTGCTCTGAATGTTATCTTTTTATCATATGAATCAAGCTAACCATATTTTTAATCTGATCTGGTGCTTTTATTAACTTCTCAAGTTTTTTTGATCTAATCATTGTGTCCGCTCATTGCGGCATATTATCATCATCAGTGCAGCTATTAGCGCACGCATACCTAGTTGTAAGAACCTTAGCCTGCGCCAAGTGAACACTTTGATAAGTAGTTTAGTGCATTTAGTGATAAGGCATATAGAACTGAGGTTTTCCAACTGAATTGGTCTCTGTACGTACAATCTTCATATTGTACTCAGTTTATTTTATTAATTACTTTAAGATTCTTTTATCTACTCAACCACATTTTTTTTAACATAACCATTTTCTCCAGATAGATTGTTCTGTGTTTGCAAAAAAAAGAATTTAGTAGCAAATATAGTGTCCATTAAATTTTTAGATTGTGTTTTTTTTGATAGGTTAAGTTAGTTGATTATAGTGCCATAATTATTCTCTTTTTTTTGATAGTTCGAAATTAGGAACCGGTTAATTTTATGAGCGAATCTAGCCACTCGGTACAACACCTGCCGAGCTTTTTCCGTTTAGCTGGCTAGAACGGGTGGCGCTCAAACGACCCCACGACAGGGGCCGGGCTTTGTAACGCGACTCTCCGGGGCTAGGTTCAATTTTTTTTAATCGATTGGGAAAAAGAAATTTTGGGGTTCAATCTTAAAAAAAACGTGTTGCAGGCAGGTATTCGATAAAATGTAATTTTTGTCTCAAAATCTAGCATTTTTCTTCAGATTTCGGCACGAAACAGGGAATTTCGTAGGGGGATGATCTTTTAAATTTCGAATATCCCATGGGGGGGCTCTTGGGTGCGCGGAGTTGGATTTTCGCATCGAAAAAGTCGTATAACTTTTCTGTATCGAAATATTTCGAAAAAATTTGAATTTTTTGAAAAATTAAGTATTTTACTTTTACCCTGAACTTTACCTGTATCTGTTAGTCTCATATGATGAGGATTGGAAGACCGACCTGAACGCTTTGAACCAGCACGTTCGCCTGCCAATGCAGGCGGTCTACCGAAGACACCACGGTTACGATCTACTATTCTAGGAAAATAAACCGTTTGTTCCTTATATTTTGGCACAGAAAATTAGTATGACGTTCTCGATGCAAAAATGCAAAAAAAATAAGGGGCAGTCGCTTTTTCTTCCTAGAATAGTAGAACATAACCGCGGTGTCTTCTGTAATCGGTAGACCGCCTGCATCGGCAGGCGAACGTTTTGTTTAATTTAAAATACGTATTTATAACGGTCTTGGCAAAATTATTATTTCGTATGTTATAGCAAAAAGTTGAGGAATTCCGTCGGAATCCCACGGAATTCTACGGAATCCCATGGAATCCAACGGAATCCCATGTGCTTGTACACTGTAATTCCAAGGTGGTTTACCCCTCGTAAAAAATCAGCATATTGCTAAATAAAAATTGATTTAGCTGGTAGAACCTCGACTGTTAGGCCAACAAAACTTTTATAGTATGAGTCAGATGATCAAAATGGTGAAATGTCTACCCACGATTCTATAGACATAGAATCATTTTCATCTTTAAACAAAAACGAGGATGAAAAAATGGAGCCCATGTCCTCAGTAGGTGAGAATTTTATAGAAATAGTACCAGAAAAATATTGCGCCGTCTATTATGGTGCACAGCAAGGTTTACACTCAATGAAACAAATGATGATAAATTTGTTAAGAAAAATAAGAATTCGTATGTCTGGCCTAAAAATAATAATATAGCTGAAGTAAAAAATGTAGGATATTATACGGTCCAATAGATTTGATTGGAACTGGGCCTTTTCAAATAAAAAGATGTGACTTTTTGACTATTTCCGAAAAATATAAATTGTTCAAGAAAAAGTGTAATTTGCTAAACTAGTGTGGTTTAAAAAAACTAAACAGGAAATAGCCAGAGAGATTGTTTTACCAAGGTTTATTTATAATCTTTCTGTGTGCAGCTCGGTGTAGAGGTAGGCGCATTTTTTAGGAATTCAGCGGGCACAGGGAAAACCTTAAGAGAAAAAGATAGAAATAACTAATTAGATTTGTCTTATTATTCAAGCCAAATTCATTAACTCTAATAGATCATGACTATCTTGATTTGTTTCTTAACTACATGGGGGTTTGTAGTTGTTCCCATTTCTTAACACACCGCTAGAACTCGGTTACATTAAAGATTAAATTAAAAGATTAAAGATTGTTTGAAAAAAAAATTGTATATATTTTCGTAGAATCCAGTGGCGTAGGCCTTTTTCCTTATAGAATCCTTCGTACAATCCATTATTCTCACATTTATTTTTTAGATAAATAACATAACCTTTTTTAATGAAACACCTCGTATGTTATTTCTCAGTTTTGATCTAAATTAAATTGCCTTTTTAATAATACTACTTATTTTACATTTGTTTTTTTAAAATTCAAGAAGGTCATTGTCACTTCCAGCCAAACCGATAACGTAGCACATTCATTGGTTGCTTCTTAAGCGGCCCATTCACATGCGATTTTGTTCAGCGGATTTGTTCGGCGAGCATGTCTGGCGGACGAATCCGCATATGTGTATCCGCGTGCTCGTCAGATATGTTCTGCTCGCCGCCCGTCGTTGAAGACGACGATCATATACGCGAGCCGAGCAAATCTGCATATCAGTAGTCGTGACGAACTTGTCTGTGCGTGCTAAATGCAATATGGCGTTCGCGGACAATAAAGAATTTTGGAAAAGTTTCATTGCTCTATACAAATCAAAGCCTTGCTTGTGGAAGGTGAAGAGTCAAGAATATTCCAACAAACAGCTGCGTAACGAAGCTTATGCTGCGTTGACCACACTCTCTTCTTCTTTCTCTCATCAAATAACCAACCCTACAAATCCTACAAGTATAGCAATTATTTTCTTCTCCATGACGCCGCATACAATACACAACTGCCAACACGATCCTTCACACTGCAGATTTGCGCGTTTGTGAGTACTTGTGGCGGATTCGTCTGCTGTACATGCGCCTTTGTATAGCAACCATGGATCTATCTGTTCGACAAATCCTCCGTACAAAATCGCATGTGAATAGGCCGCTTATTAAACTACATTAATGTATAACACCCTAGAAAAATATCTTAAAACATAAAAGAATAAAAGGCTGTGAAGCAATCAATCCCATTATCACCCGATATATCAGAGAATATTTTTAGAATGGGAGCACAAAGTTTCACCAAAAAAAACGCTTAAAAGAACGGCGTACATAATACAGTAGTAAATTGAATACGTCACTCCGCTCAATATACCTATTAATCATATTATTACATTGTAGTGTTAACATTATAGATAGTTTTTGTATTGCATGCTAATTCAATTATTTTTGAGGTACTGGAATTAAAAAATATTATTTTGGAAGGGTATTAGAAGGCATTTCGAGGTATTTCAAAGCAATTCGAGGAAATTTGAGATAATTCGAGGCAATTTCGTTAGATATTGATGAACTTTTGAGGCAATTCAAGGCATTTTGGACGTCCAAGGCAATTTAGTGTATAAAATTTCGTCAGCGATCTACCCTTCGGAATTTATAAACCTAGAACATTATCGGGCGTGGAATACTTATATGTTTAACAGTGGCGGCAATTCTCTCAAGCAAGCATATACTTTTATTTCAATCTTTTCTTTTATTAACATCTCGATTAACATTTGCTCATTATTAGACTTTAAGTGTACCAAAAATATCGTATCTTGACTAAAGAGACTTGCCGCTGACGTACGACACTTTCTTTTGAATCAAACCGTGCCTAAACGAACGTACCACTGGCGCTTAAACTTGAACCCTGATGATGTGGTGCTGCCAAGAGTCACAAGCGTCTAGGGGAGCCACTATGCCACTAACCTTTCGATGCAAAAGCGAACATGCGTATTGGCGAAAAATAGGTATAATAGGTATTATTATGGCTTTGCATGGCCCTACGCTGGCTTCGCTCGCTACGGAGGAGCAACCCAAAGCATGTTCAAAATCAAGAAAATAAATTAATTAATAAAAAAACATAACCTTGAAAAACATAAACAAAACATGTCTTGCCACCGACCACTGGACTACCAGACTGCTGAAAGGAATTCATTGGACCGTAAAGACATTCGGCCATTGCGCCATGTCTCCAGCTTTTGCATCGAAAAGTTAGTGCCTCCCCTAGACGTTAATAACGCCTGGAACTTCTGCTAACTGTATCCCAATATTAACAATGTTGCCAAATTGCTTATTTCTCGCTTCGCTATGGTCCTCCGCTCGCTACGGGAGCGCAACCAACAAAAACTAATCCAAGGCATGCTCAAAATGAAGAAAAACTTTTTACACATAACCTCAAAACAAATAAAAAAACATGTCTTGCTACTGGAATCGAACCGGCGCCGGCGGCGGCGTCTCTCAAGCATAGGATATGACCACTGCACTAAAAGACCTGTAGAAAGCAATTCCTTGGACCGTAAACATATGGGTTCTGATGCATCGTACTGCGCATGCGATATGATTGACAACGTTGTTAACATTTGGGGTACAGTTAGCCGTTCCTATTGCGACTGACTAATGTCTAGCGGTGAATTGTTTGCTTTTACTCAATCGAACGCCTATACTCTAGTGATGGGCTTATTCGAAAGAAAAATAACCTGTTATCCGGTTATTAAAATAACCTGTATTATTCGGTTTTCATTCCACAAGTATTCGAATGAAAAATAACCTGAACCTGATACGTACGAATTCAAATACGAACACGAAGGATAAGGAACAAACCTCGCAGTTGAGTCGCGTCGATCCGTCGAATGATCAACGAGCAAGGAGCGGTTTTAATTTAGTTATGAGTTATGAAGCAAGTTTCGATGTTTTAGCTCGAATAAAAGATGAGTTTTAAAATTTCAAATGTACCGGTAGGATGTGGAATTGTGGAAGTCGAACTTGGGGGGTTGAAAACTAGGGAATATTAAGTTAAGATTTCATAATTTACTTTTATTGCGTACCTAACATAAAAAAAAATCAAATTTTCGGCGCCTGAACGCCTAAAAAGTGCAAATACAGCAATTTGTTGACATCTTCAAAGAATCAAAATAAAAGGCGGTCGCTTTTGATCCGGCCGGCCGATATTTTTTGTTGCGATTAGCAAGCCGCCCCACATATTTCTTATTTCTTTCATACACTTCTTCGTAATGAATACGGCCTGCTTTCCAAACATAACACCAATTATCACCTAATGTTTGTTTAGTTTTTAGGTTATATATTGGAATTTAGAATGTAGGAGCATACATAAGTCGTAATATAACTATAACAATATAATATGTACTATTAACTGTTAATATTATTATAGTACTATAAATACATCGCCAGAGAGAAATACTTTTTGCAAAGTAGATTTTTAATAATTATGTTCATTACATGTAATCAACACATCCAAGAATCATATTTTGGAGTTTAAGTAGGTATTTTTGATTGAAAAATGTAAAATACTGTTTATTATATTTTGTTCAATAATATTGCGTAATCAAATATTTACTCGTATTCTACTCTTATTTATTAAGCCATGCTTAATAAGACAATTACAGCAGTTACGAGTTACGAATAAGATGCCGATGACGCTGTACCTCCTTCCTAACCGGCTGCGATCGCTAACCCTGAATTTATTCGAATGATTATTCAAATAATCATTCGGTTATTAATATAATTTGAATCCAAATAATTCGGTCATCGAAATAATTCGGTTATGCCCACTACTACTATACTCTTAAAATACCACAGACCTAGAAAAAAAGAGATCCAATTGTTTACGTTTTAACACGACCCAGCATTATTCTGCCTTGTGTTTATCATAATGGCACCATAGCCAGACTCACATATTTGTTGTCAATAGCTTGCAAAATCCCACAGAGCTAGCAATATCCCAAAATAATATATATTTATTTGGCAACTTAAATAGATCCTAGCGACTGCTTTAATTAAAAATTAACCTGCAATTGCCTCGACAATAAATGTATTTATTAATAAATCTTGTAGACACTGAAAATTCTAGTAGTTTCCTTCCTCATTTCTATTATAGCACTCTGGGAACACTTAATTTTTATTTTACGACCTGTATCCTGTCCTGTACTAGGATTCTCAATTTCAATGAATGGTTTGCATTTATCAAGTCAATTGCCACGTTGCTTGTAAGTTCCCAAGCGCTTTAGCGATTATTTTGCGATATTTTGGTATTTTTTGGTGATGTTTGTAAAAAATTATGGTTTATAATAAACAATCATTGTGCAGGCATGTGTAATATGTAAAAAGTGGACCATCTAAGGATTTATCTTTTCACCGGTAAGTATGGTTATGTTATTGTTATTTCTGATTGAGATTACCAGTGGCGTACGAACCATGGAAAAAGTGTGATTCAAATATAAGCCGGGATTACCCAACTTCCTAACTGCTATTTATTAGTGCTTGTACGTAATTCCCAAAACACAACTATTTCTTATGCAGATTTTACCCAAGATTTTGGTTTACTTTTTGTTTTTGGAGCCCCAGGACCCCCAGTTCTTGTCTTGCTGTAGTATAAAGACTTATTTTCGTGTTTTGTGTAAGTATCTATTTTTCCCTAATCTTTAAATTTTAATTGTTAACAGTTGGAAATTTTTCAAGGTTGTTCTTAAAAATTAAATAAATAAATTTAATAAATTGAATAAATGTCCTTCTCTTTATCAATCCATAAAGCATTAGGAAATATGAAGTTGGGTAAACCCGGCCAAAATATTAATATTTCTTTTTATTATTGTCATATTAATAGAGAAATAATTAAAAGTAACACTTTATATGCAGGCAAAATTCATAATCTCATGGTACGAAGATATATTTTTTATGAAAAAATAAGGAAAGGTCTGGGTTTTTGCCAATCAGGTATCAATTGTTATCATTTTAGGTTGCACAACAATTTTTATCAATTTAGTCATTAAGTAGATTTTATAGAAAATGTTAATAATGTGTTATACATTTATATCATAATATTACAATATATTTATTTATTTTATATAAATTTACAATTACAATCCAAACTATTTCGATATACACACATTTTTTTTTCCCAATTCTATATCATTCTAGTGGCACCCAAGTGAGTGAATCACTTTTATGTTCCTGATTATTACATTGATTGATTTGATTCTTTTTATCCCTCTGTATAAAGCTATCTACCCCATTTATAACAAACTACATAACGAACTCACACTCACTCAATGTCCGATCACATACACATTCGCTTTGACATATCCGTCGAAAATACTAAAATGGTTAGCAACCGAGTGCCCAAACCGATTGGATTGCCTACAAAGAGCAACTAAAGTCGGAGCTTGAGGGCGAACCGCTATCCGTTTTATTTTTTAGCCTCGATACACCTAGAACATGCTATAATAGCCTCTTACAAAGAAAAATGTCCTGTGAAACAGGTGGCGACCCAAAGAGATGTCCCTTGGTGGAACAGGACACTAAACAGGCTAAAGACTGAGTCGACGAAAGCCTTCAATGAAGCCAAAAGACTGGGGAATTGGGATAACTATCATAAAACCCTATCCGAGTATAACAAAGAGCTTCGGAGATCCAAAAGAAGAACTTTTAGGTCCTTTTGTGAAGGGATAGGTGAATTAGCACCGTTCATTCGTCTACAAAAAGTGCTATCCAAGGAGCACTCAAACGAAATCGGCCTACTAAAGAATAGAGCCCAAGGCACCTATGCTGAGACACCTGAAGAAAGTCTAAGGATTCTTCTAAAAATACACTTTCCCGGGTCAACCATAACTGCCAAAGAGCTGGCACAAGAAGACGAGACCATTGAAACCGCTCAGCAGCCTACAAAAAAGGTAAAAGGTCAGATGGGCGAACATAGCTTTAAACCCTATAAATCGACGGGAGTAGATGGAATGCACACATTCAATCAATATTCACAGCCAGCTTTGCATTGGGCTACATTCCCAAAAATTTGAGGAAAGTTAAGGTCGCGTTCATACCAAAGAGGATTACAAGAGGAACCAAAATCTTACCGCCCCATTAGCTCAGTTCCTTCCTTCTTGAAACGATGGAAAATATTATCGATAGGCACGTCAGGTGCAAGTTCCTTTCTAATGCTCCACTGCATGCAAAACAATTCGCATACCAACCATCGAAATCTACCACCCATGCTCTTCAAAATCTCGTCCGCGATATAGAGAAGGCACTGGCTGAAAAAGGTGGCGCTGTGTGCATTTCTACACATAGAGGGTGCATTTGACAACACCTCACATGAATCCATTCAGCGCGCCACAACCCGCAGAGGAGTGGAACCAACCACTACAAAATGGATAAAATCCATGCTAACCAGTCGGGAAATCACCGCAACCATTGTAGAAACAGCCGTCACGGTCAAAGTAATAAAGGGATGCCCTCAAGGAGGGGTCCTATCGTCCATGCTTTGATATCTGGTGGTTGACGATCTACTGCTAAGACTGACTGAAGCAGGTTTTGAAGTACAAGGTTACGCAGATGACCTAGTTATAATAATAAGAGGCAAGCATGACAACGTGCTCTCAGAACGTATACAAAGTCCACTAAACTTTGTCAGCACATGGTGTATACAGGAAAGACTAAATGTCAACCCAATCAAACCCGTAGTGATCCCATTCACGAAAAGAAGGAAGCTGAACCTTAAAGTACCTACTTTGGGAGGGACAACGGTAGAGCTTTCAAAAGAGGTTAAGTATCTTGGCATCGTTCTTGACCAGAAACTAACCTGGAACCCACACCTGGAAAGAACTAGCAAAAAAGCAACGGCAGCGCTTTTGGGCCTGTCGACGACTCTTTGGTAAAACATGGGGGTTAAAACCCTCCATCATCTGGTGGTCTTATAACACTGTTGTTAAGCCT
>MU193774.1:0-12785 GCA_016904865.1 Pissodes strobi | reverse complement strand
GCAGCACTGCAAAAAGATATGTTTTGTGTTGTTGTACTTTTTTCTTTAAAATTATGGAGTTGGCTGCCACTCCAGCACGACCATACGTCCGGGCTTAGCTAGAGCTGAGGCGACCCTCCCAGATAGGTTACACCCTTATTGTGGACGGTGGTACTAACGATAGAATCTCTAGTATGGCGGGTATGTACCCCTGGAGATTCAGAACTTTCAAAAAAATAAATCTATGAACGGCATGACTAAGTACTAAGTGTTCTGATGCATGGATATTTCGCGCACTGTAGGTATAACCGTTTGCGTATTTAGGAAGCCTGCGCGTTACAGAACCCCAGTTAAATAACGCTGCCTGATTGGTTAACCCCAACACCGCCCGTCAATGTTGATTACGTTTGTTCACCACGCATTTGTATAATGAGACTTTTCGAGAGAAGCAGGGATGTGAACGCCTGGCTCAGGTGGTAAGGCTCTCGCGTTTAGAATTCGAAGTAATTGGTTCGGCGCCCGGCGCGTGCAAGTTATTTTTCATTTATTTTTGTTTGGATTAGTCCTTTTTTGGCATGCTTTGGGTTACAAATCCCTGAAGTGAAAAAACGTAAACAAGATTGACGGGCGGGGCTAGTGTAACACACGTGCTTATCTAGCCAATCAGGCGACGTTATTTAACTGGGGTTCTGTAACGCGGAGGCTTCCTAAATACCCTAACCGTTTCTGTCAGGAACTCCAAAATCCAAATCACCGCAGTAAATACCCCCGACCGCCCTCAGGTCACGCTACCGCACACAAGAGCCGTATTCGAATGAGATTGGAGATCAGTTCCAAATGAACTCAACTGAATTGATATTTCAGTTCAGCGAGCCAAGGTCAATGAAATTATGAAAACAATTAAAAAAAAGCCGATTGGAAATTGGCATTTAAATGCCATCTTTTACCTGAACTACTGAACCGATCTAAATGATCCCGGTCCATTTTCAGTTCACTTACCTGGATCACTTCCAAAAGTTATATTTTTACAATCGAACACGAATCAGTTCAATAAAGTTCAGTTAGATCGATCTGAATCGGTACAAAGTAGTGAATCGAATACGGCTAAGGATAAGACCAGGAGCCCTACTAGGAATCACCCTCCACTACGCCCCCTTACACCTTCCAGTCGGCACGACTTTCCAACCTCCCACCGAGGGATTAGAACATGTTTTCTAAGCAAACGTTTTCACTACCCGTGCCGAATTCTGTAATCCGTTTCCAACGTGGTCGTCCCTAGACGCGATGGCAAAAATAAATACAAGCGTCTAGCGCTCCTACTAACTTTTCGATGTGAAAGCCGTGGACATAAATTTTACACGCGTTTAAGCTTAGAAACATGGGAAAAAACCTGTTACCAGCTGCCACATAAATTACTGGGTAACTTCAATAAATTAATTGAAATTATAAGTAATAAATAATAATTAATAAGTTAAAGTAATTTTCAGTCGTAAAATAATATAGCCATTTTATAGGTAGAGTATGAAAAATATATTACCTACGCCTCTGTTGAATGACTCTCCTTGAAGAAGATTTATGACTTTATTGATTATTTGATGACTGAAAATATCCAAGATCGGATATCAAATTACTCTCGATAATTAAATAAACATCCCTACCATGATATACTCAGAGGTAACCACCGACCTATGGAGGTCGGTGGAGGTAACACAATGTGTACATTATGTATTATTATTAAAACAAGAAATATGCAAATAAACTACAAGGTCAGCAGACAATAATTACCTGTGAAATAAAATTCCAGGCTACTTCTTCTCACTTCGACTCTTGCAACCATATGTCGAACAATTTACCATTATGAACCTTAGTTTTTATCTCTCTTTGTTCAAAAACTCACAAAATAACTGCAAAATAGCACCGCCACAAGAATAGATGTGTTTGCCACATAAATAATGGCCGCCGCTCTGAAAAGGCTTTAATTTCAGTACATTGGCTTAATGTCATGCGCGGTATCCTTACTCTTACCTAATCTAGGCGTCTACGCATAGGGCTAAATTTTCGTTACGAAAGCCGTGCATGCGCAATGGCGAAAAAAGAATAGGTATTATTATTATTTATTATGGCTTTGCATTGCCCTTGGCTCGCTTTGCTCGCTACGGAGACGCAACTAAGAAGGACTAATCAAAACTATCCCAAGGCTTACCCAAAATTCAGAAAAAAAGTAAATCCCAGGCGTTGAAGGATTTTCGATAGACCGTAAAGACATGGATAATCCGATACATTCGGCCATTTTACGCATGCACGGTTTCGCATCGAAAATTTAGCAGGATCCCTAGACGCTTGTTTGATTACAATCTTATCATACTAGTAACTTTAAATTTTAAATATCACTTGGCAGTAGTTCGTTTTTTTACTAAATCGCGTCATCAAAAAAATGGTCCCACTTTGTCGCTGCTACAGCTACAGTGGCTTTATACAAAACAGTGGCGGTAATAGAGTCTAAGCTCCGCCCATCCACCATTAATCATCAAAATTTAAACGCCAGAATAGGAATTTTATTTGAGAACCGAGAATTTTATTTTATGGTTGTAAATCAGTTACAAAATGTAATTTTAATGCGTAACACGACATAACTATTAATCGA
The DNA here is from genome assembly GCA_016904865.1 of Pissodes strobi. Lineage (NCBI taxonomy): Eukaryota > Metazoa > Arthropoda > Insecta > Coleoptera > Curculionidae > Pissodes > Pissodes strobi. Next base: position 10,162 of record MU193774.1, on the reverse strand, counting down.
ACCATCAAAAAAAAATAAGTGAGTCTGCTGTACTCGAGACACTAATGTGTAAACATATTCTATATCGACAGCATCGACATGAAAATCTAAAGCCACCTTAGGCCGCGTGATGCCCGAATACATGCAACCTCTTATTTGGAATTGGCTGCCTATATTCTGGCGTTAAAAAGAACACGTTTTACACTAGCGGTTACAGGCAGCCTGTAAAACACATTCCAGCCACAGATACCGCCTGACGTGCGTTGTTTAATGTTTACATTTGTAACGTTTGCATTAGAATGTCTAATATTACACTTCACACATAGCCGCGCAACGCACAGAACTAACCAAAACTAACCAAAACTAACCCAAGACATGCCCAAAATCAAGAAAAAAGCTTTTTACAAATATAACCTCAAGAAAATAAAAATAGGATTAAAACTAATCGTAAAAATCAACGCGAGCGAAGCCGCGGGTAAAAGCTAAAAGTGTCCTATGTCCTTTACTATACTCTCGAAAATATCAGTACAAAATTTCATGATGATCGGTTAAGTAATTTACGCGTGGAAAATAGGATTAAAACTAACCGTAAAAATGAACGCGAGCAAGTAGTTTATGCGTGAAAGCGTAAGAAACAAACAAACAAACACATTCGCATTTATAATATTAGTTATTCGCATTTATAATATTAGTTAGGATTCTTGAATATTACTTACTGGCAGCTTATAGGTAGATTAGTTCACTGCACAAAACCGACACGAAAATCTAATGCCATCAGGAATAACATCAGGATGGACACAGCTTATTCACTACCAGCTAGTAATCTTGCGGCGGCATCCTTTGATTTGGGAAAGTCAATAATCAAATTTTGCAAAATTTAGAAGAGGGCCATGACTCAATATTGTTTTAAACGTCTGGGCATCTGAATAATAATTTTGACAGTTCGTTAATTTTAAAATATACTTTTTTATCGTCTAAAATCCGTTTGAAAACGATTTTAAATGGCAAAATTGTATAAAAATCTGAAATTTCCGGATTTTATTTAGGACGATAGCCGTGGCTTCAGACAAATTTGTCGTGGATTTTGAAGCGAGAATTCATTTTAAATTCAACAGTCTATTAAAAATAAGCTGTGCAATGGATGCAAATACACTGCGAATTTAATATACTGAAAATCTAAAGGTGTGCATAAATATAGCGAGACGCTCACGAGCCTATTCTTGTAAATTCGTGGCTCGCGGCAATTTTTTTTGAGCAGCGAGCTCGACAAGAACCTACCGCGAGTATCCTGTATCCATCAGAAGAGACGCGCATGCCACGAGCCATCAACGAACTTTTGAATTTGCTTTTCAGCTCACTTCAGAATTAGCGTAGTTCCGTGAAGAAGTGCGACAGAATAATCGTGGTTAAGAGAGTATAGAAAGAATAGACCTGCCATGTCTGACGACGAAGAATAGACGGCAGCTTTATTAGTTATGTGCAATGGTGCTTTATCAAGTTATGCAAGTTTATTAAATAAAAAGCGAAAACCGTGGCGATTGTGGCGAACTGCGTTATATAAAAAACGTTCAGGATCGGAACTTCTAGCAGAATTAAAGTTCCAGCATATCAGCGGACAATACAAAAATGTTTGAATAATTTATGGGCATCCTAAATGTAATATGGTTTCTTCGGACCACTCCATATTCACCAACAACTATAGCGCTGCAAACTAAATTTTGAAGGAGCCTCGAGCCTGTCACGAACCCGCCCCACTAGACGCGCAAAATCCCTTTGTGGTCACCCCAAAAACCGACCGAAAACGGATCGCTGCAAGCCTCCGTCGAGCCTCTCTCGAGCGGCTCGTGGATTAGCTTGCTCTTCAATGCGCACGGGTTATAACTTAGATTAGAGAGAGAAAATATATAATCTAAGGGTTATAATGTCACAATAGCGGCGTTTAATTACACGTACGGTGTGTTCCACAATCGCGCAGGCTATCCTGCCCGTGTAAATACTCGGTAAATCGGCGCGTGGACCGCGCGAAGACGGAATGAACGTCAGTCGCGCAGAACAGATACACCTTGCCTTGCATTTATACTGGCACTTTTTTAGACAGTCCATAACACGTTGTTTTATTTGAACCTTAGCATCAAGTAAAATGTCGTGGACCAGGGAAAACATTGAACGTTTCATAGAAATTTATAGGAGTTACCCTTGCTTGTGGAAAGTTAAGAGTGATGAGTACGAAAATAAAAAAAAATTAAATTTCTATCTTGTCAATCAACATCTTTGCACACACACCGCTCGTCGAGCGCCATAGGATCTCCCTTTAGTGTGTGTGCCTCTGCCATAAAAAAAAAAGTAGTAAACTCTCTATTGGCCTTTTGCGTGAGCAAATTCAGCCAGAAAAGACCTCTATCCCGGCTTAGTTAGAGCAGGGGCGACCCATCCCAGATAAGTTACACCGTGATGGATAGAAATACAATTTTTGGAGCATGCAGTACGTCAAGTATATACTCCTGGGACTCCGACTTGTACATGCACGGCTTGTTTTAAGGTTCGAACACCGCCGGCTGGACATCACACACATTTAAATCTTGTACATACACGGCTAGAGTCTTATGCAAAGGGGCTTCACATAATGCAGATATAACCAGTTGCTGTTACGTTGCATGCACGGGGCTCAAACCCCCCGGCTGGACGTTTGAATTTTCCTCGGGGAGTCTAAACGGTCCCCGAACGTTCACCATGAGCCCCCAAATTAGTCATATGTATATGAAACCGCTTTCGACGTCGATGGCAGAGAAACCGGACACAAATGGGATCCGCTCATATCAGTGCGCTGACGGAGGCAATTAGTATAGAACTAAGGGAACATCGTAACCAAGCATTGCTTGATTACAGGAATACAATAAACAGGGAAGACCGCTGTGGAAGTTAGCCAGGAAAATCCGTGGAGGTAATACGCAAGTACACGTGATCAGACACCGTGGTGCTGACATAGTGAATGATCGGGGAAAAGCAGAGGCCTTCGCGGACTACTTGGAGGGCGTCTGCAGCGAGTCGCCTGACATTCTCCCAGAGCAAGTGCAATACAGCCTCCCTGTAAGCACTTTTCGCCAAGAAAAATATCCTATCCTTCCGTCAGCACCTGATAAATTGAGGTTCACGTCGGCGGAACTTCGCAAAGCTTTCTGCCGTCTTCCGAGAAATAAAGCTCCTGGCCCGGACAACATTCCGAACGTAGTCCTTAAAAATTTACATAAAAAGACACTAATCCATCTAATGCATATAATTAATGCGGTGGCCCATCAAATCCCATCGTCCTCCCCCAGGCTGGAGAACACCGAAGTACAAAGTCTGGAGCTGATCAATGACAGTTTGTGACAAGAGGGGCTGCATTTTATTAGCAGGCAGGAACGTCAAGCTGGTGAGAGCAGTTTGATTTCGGGGAGTGACGCCCCCGCCATTCCAAGTTGCCACGGGATGTGGCCCATCAAATCCCATCGTCCTCCTCCAGGCTGGAGAACAGAGTACAAAGTCTGGAGCTGATCAATGGGGAGTGATCCAATAAACCCCATTTTTACCCCTGTAAGACTAGGGACCACCAGAGCAATGAGTCTGAGGCCGATGCTTCCAGTGGAAGCGGCCCCAGGTGGTGGATGCATACGCCTACTCGCATTGTCCGGTGAAAGGCCACCCCACTAGAACTGGGAGGCGCTAAGTGGTTTTCCCAAATCACGTTCCGCTTCCGCGCTGGTGTTCCCGGCTTCCACAGTAGGAATATATGGACATGGTGGTGCTTCCAGGATCAAAATATTCCGGAAGTAAACTCCCCGGCCATTCGGATCTCCGGGCGCTGGGTGGCCCTGGGAGCCCTTCATTCCGCATTTCACAGATAGCAAACATACCGAACCAATTTAGAATAGATTTCTGCAACATATGAGGCCTAAATACAAACATAAATTCGGTACACCAACATCTACAAGCAAATAGACCACATATACTAGCCCTTACAGAAACACAAGTATGTTCTACAACAACAGTGAACTACCCCTATCCTGGTTACGACTTACATACCCGATTTAGACACAAGTTCGAAATATGCCTTTTTGTACGAAGCGACCTTTCATGCCACCGCGAGGAAACACTCGAACCGAACAACCTTGACGTCATGTGGCTCAAGGTCACCGCCAAGGGATTAACCAAGTTTATATGTTGTCTCTATCGCCCTCCGAGCGACAGGGCCTACCAAAGCTTTTTTTCAACAGTAGCTACCACTTTTGACTCAATACAGGTCAATCACCCCCAATTCAGAAATAATCGTTCTGGGAGACTTCAATGTCCACAACACAAACTGGCTCAAACATCACAACAAGACCGACAACGAAGGTAGAGAAGCTGAAGCCTTTGTCATCAGCTGCGGGCTTACTCAACTTGTAGACGAACCAACTCGAATCTCAGAGAGGGGCGAATTCGCCGCTCTCCTGGATCTTTTTCTAACCACCAATAATGACCAGTACAAAATTCCAGTTGGTCCGCCATTAGGTACTTCCGACCACAAACTTATTACAACGGTGTGTGAATTGCCACTCATACAGAAGGACCCACCATTGCCTCGCAAAATCTGGCTTTACAATTCTGCAAACTGGGACGATCTAAGGGAGTTCTACCTAGATTTTCCTTGGCTCGACGTCTGCTTTGGCACTGACGACCCGTCAGTCTGCTGCGAAGAGATCACGCAAGTAATCTCTTCAGGAATGGAAGCATACATCCCAAACTCCATCAAGATACCATCAAACGGAAAGCCCTGGTTCGACAGAAGATGCGAAAGAGCTGTAGGTAGGAAACAGCAAGCCTACAAGTACTGGCAGCAAAATCAGAAGCGAGAAATAAATGCAAACGTGTGATCGACGAAACAAAGGACAAACACAATCAAAATATCAGGAATAAACTTTTGCCACTGGGAGATTAGTGGTTCTAGGAATTTCTGGTCGGTAGCAAAGGCAATAAGGAACAACTTTACAGAAACGTCTCTCCCATCTTTGACGGACGAACGTGGCATCACGGCGACTACAGCCAAGGAAAAAGCAAACATGCTCGCTAAAATGTTTTCATCGCACTCTACCTTAAGGTGCGTGTAAATATAGCGAGACGCGCACGGGACGCGCGCGAGCCAAGCCTATTCTTGGAAATTCGTGGCTCGCGGCAACTTTATTGGAGCAGCGAGCTCGACGCGAGCCTACCGCGAGTATCCTGTATCCATCAGGAGAGACGCGCATGCCATGAGCCATCGACGAACTTTTGAATTTGCTTTTCAGCTCACTTCAGGATTATCGTGGTTGCGTGAAGAAGTGCGACAGAATAAACTATCGCGTCGTCAAACTCGCTGCAAACTAAATTTTGAACAAGCCTACCACGAACCCGTCCCACTAGACGCGCAAAATCCCTTTGAGGTCAACCCAAAAACCGACAGAAAACGGATCGCTGCAAGCCTCCGTCGAACCTCCCTCGAGCGGCTCGTTGGAAGCGCGGTTCAGTCGCGTCTCGCGCGCGGCTCTCCATATCTATACGTACCTTTAGACGTCCCCTAAGGCAAGACTCTCCCCACCATATCGAACATCAACACTACCATGGCAGAAGTCAAGCTTCATCACCATGATATTCGCAAAATCCCTAAAGAACTAGATACGCAAAAGGCATCAGGACCGGACGGAATACCTGCCATCGTGCTAAAGAACTGCGCCAACCAACTAACACCCGTTTTTTCCAGGCTTTTTTCTCTTTCTTACAGAAAAGGGATTTACCCATCCTCTTGGAAAGTCGCTCGAGTGCAACCTGTTCCAAAAAAAGGCAAGAAAACCACGCCCTCAAACTATTGCCCAATTGCCTTGCTTCCAATAATCTCCAAAGTCATGGAACGTGTAGTCAACCAGCAACTACTCAAGTACCTCGAGAACAACAGAATAATCAGCGATAATCAATACGGCTTTCGCAAAGAGAGATCGACAGGAGATATATTGGCCTATGTCACTCATATATGGAGTAGGGCAATTGAAAACTACGGAGAGTCTCCAGCGATTGCGTTTGATATTTCAAAGGCATTCGACAGAATTTGGCATGACAGACTGCTCAACAAACTGCCGTTCTTCGGACTGCCAGAATCTCTCTGCAGCTGGCTGGCCAGTTTCCTTAAGAACCGATCCCTACTCGTTGCATTCACCATCAACGCGGGCGTGCCTCAGGGCGCAATACTTTCACCAACTCTGTTCCTCATCTATATTAATGACCTGCTGATCGTAACGAATAATCCTGTTTACAGTTTTGCAGATGACAGTACCCCTGTCTCCCACTTTAGATCAGAAAACCCTTACCAGCGGCTGAGACTCACCACCGCAGACAGGAGCAGATTACAGCTATTAATCAAGACCTGGTCCAGTTTAATGCAGCAAAGACCCAACCAGCAACGTTTACCAAGAGGGCCAATACAGCGGGCCCTGACATAATTATGGCAGGATCGACCATTCCTTCATCCTCGTCAATCGGACTGCTGGGTGTCTCGGTCAACAGCAATATGTCATGGCATGACTATGTTGCTAACATCGCAAAATCAGCCTCCCAGAAGCTTGGTGCGCTATTTCGCAACAATAAACTCTATACACCGCAGCAGTTCAGAAGAGAGTTGTGCGTCTAGTCGGCGACCCGGAGTTGACCCGGAATTTGGATAGTCTGGAACACCGCAGACATGTGGCCAAGATATCTCTGTTTTACAGATACTTTCACGGCAGATGTTCCCAGGATTTGGTCCGCATCATCCCGCCCCTGGCAACTCCTGTCAGACAGTCACGGCAGACGGCAGGAGCGCACCGGTTCGTCGTACAACTGGAAACACCTAGAACATCGCTTTACAAGAACTCCTTTGTCTGGCGCACTGCATCACTGTGGAACTCACTCCCAGGACATCTGTTTCCCTCTAATTACCACCTACAACTATTCAAGAACCGTGTCAATCAACATCTTCGCACACACACCGCTCGTCGAGCGCCATAGGATCTCCCTCTAGTGTGTGTGCCACTGCCATAAAAAAAAATCAGGCTGCAACATTTCCTTAAATCCTGGAAAGCAGCGCGCGTAATTCACTTCCTGAAACCGGGTAAAGACCCATCATTAACATCTTCCTACCGGCCGATATCCCTGTTGAATACCCTCGGGAAGGTGGCTGAAAAGCTAATCTTGCCGAGGGTCAACAAGGCAGTCGAGCGGCTGAATATCATCGCCCCGGAACAGTTCGGTTTTCGCGGCCGGCATGGCATGCACCGTCATGCTGCCGCGAAGATCGCTTCATTCGCTTCTGATGTCTATTAGGGATTCAATAACAGGCAATCAACTACAATACTGTTCCTGGACATTGAGAAGGCGTTCGACAGGGTATGGCATGAGGGGTTGCTTTACAAACTGTTAGCGAAATACAGCTTACCGCTGCATATAATCTCACTCATTGAATCATACCTTGCCGGACGCAGTTTCGTGACCAGAGTAGGAATGCATACTTCTGCGAGCAGGAGACTGCGCGCAGGGGTGCCGCAGGGCACGGTTCTATCGCCGCTGCTTTTCAATCTTTTTATAGCAGGTTTTCCGTCACATTCTGAAACCTGCAATGCCCTCTTTGCCAACGACACGGCGATTTATTCCCGAGATCCCAGAGCCCAGGTGGCAAAGTCAAGCCTAGGTAATCACATGAACGTGCTTATTCCTTATTATGAGAGGTGAAAGGTCACCCTCAATACGAGCAAAACCGAACTCGTCGTGATCACTTGTAAGAGGAGGGACATTGATTTTAGGCCTCTTATAATAGGGAACACGCCAGTCATATCTAAGACCCAGGTAAAATACTAACCCTAGACAATAAACTCAATTTCAGTAAGCATGTCTCCGCAATTATAAATAAAAATGAAGGAATTAAAAGGGGTCGGAACTTGCTAGTGGCAGGCAAGTCCTACCTAAGCCCTACAAACAAGTTGACGTTATATAAGTCAGTAATACGGCCTGCGCTGCTGTATGGTGCCCCGATGTGGTGTTTGGTGGCCAGGACCCATTTGCGAAAACTACAAGTTATACAAAATAGATACGTGAGAGCGGCGTTCTCCCTTACTCTCGCGTTAGAACTACGGATCTGCATACGTGGGCTAGAGTTGACTACGTTGAGGATCACATCAACGACCTCGCATGCAGATTCTTCTCGCATAAGATTAAGGAATCGCCGCTGACGGCCCATATTGCCGACATGAGGTACGACCCCGAACAACACACCACCCACGGCCCAATATATAAGGAGATTTCCTTATATTACAGGCAACTAAGACCGCCTTAGCTCAGTAATACTCATTATTCCCTAAATCCCAACATTAACACTTAAATTTCACCCTTCTCATAACTTTTACAGCCTTTTAGCCCATTTTTACATTACTCTGAAAATCAGTAAGCATCAGGAGAGCAGAAGCTAATTGTCTCCGCGGGCAATGAGCACCCCTGCTACCTGATTGGCCAGCCGGCCATGTTAGGACATGGGGGCGGGGTTGCTAGAGATTCCACTCCTCTTATAAATATGCACCAGCACTCAGCACTTGCTGCTTGCGGTACCACCTGACTTATAACCACCGAAGCATCCGTAATTCCGCAGCCTGATCCGCGGGATTCAAACCATGTACATACCTTGATGTTATGATAGCATACTGGAGTTGACTTGAATAATACAAGCCACTAACATTTAGTACATAGTTGTTGTATATAATGTATATGTTGTATATAGTGTGCTGTCTTTTAGAATTATGACCTCCTGCTCCCTGAGGGCAATTCAAGTAAGGTTTTTATGTAACCTTTCCTTACATAAACAGCCCGACAATATATTACACACCTAATAAAGCATTACTAAACTCCAGCTCCGGTCAATAAAGAAATAAGCGACGTTGAAGGGTATACTCCCATGTAACGATCAAGCTTCCAGCAGTACTGCTACCCCTAGTTTTTTTAAGTAGGCTATAAGATTATAAGAACAGCCCCCTACGGGTGTCATACAGGTTGGCCACAACATTGAAAGAACAACGTCAGGCGTAACAACCAGTAGTAGTAGATAGTATAGTATAATATAGTATCTAGACATGCTTATACTAAGCTTTGCAGTTGTCCTATATAAATAATCGAAATAAATTATATCACCATCATGAAGCTGAAGACAAAATGGGCGATACCCGACACGTGTACACTCGACCGAAGACGAATCGGAATATTTCTAAACAGTTTTTTTCCTTGATTTTGGATATGTCTTCGGTTAGTTTTGGTTAGCACTTGGTTAGTCTCCTCTTCTTCAGCTCTCGTAGCGAGCGAAGCGAGCGGAGGGCCATGCGAAAAGGGCATTTAAGGAAGGAAGGAGGCTAGTTAGACAACCCACATTATTACCGCTGAGAGTTATGGGTCAGCCCCTAGACATAAGTGGTTTAGTCAGAGAGCTTATATAACCAACGAAGAGAGGCGACAAAAAGCCGTCGGCTCTTTGATCTTCGTGTACCCGTTTTCCGTTCCGATATTTAAGAGCAAACCCAGTTTTGAATCAAGAAAAAGGTATTGGGCATGTTGAGAATGGTTTTACACTCAAAGAAATAATTAATTTTGGTGTAATAAAGTAGATTAAAAAATATTTGATTTATGGTTTAACATATTCAGTGGCATATAAGAGAGGAGAGGTTGAACCTAAATGAAACATGGTGGATTATTTTTGTTTAGATTATATATTTTTTTAAATAAATTTAAACATTACTTAATTAAAACACTAAACCAACAAACATTATACCTATAAAAACTATATTCATTATCATGATTATAAGTATAAGTACTATATCACCTCTTAAAGAAGTTGTTCATAGGGGTAACAACTTGCCCTGGTTTGATGTGGAACTCAAAGAGAAAGCAAAAGAAAGAGACAGCGCGTATGCTGATTTTAAAATAAGCAAAGATTCTAATCTCAAAAATAATAAGTGGGAATTTTATAAAATAGCTAGAAATCTTTTTGTTAATCTGCTTAAAATTAAGAAAAAACAGTACTACTATAATAAAATAGATAAAAATAAAAATAATAGTAAATTAATGTGGAAGACACTAAAAACACTAGTAAACGGAACTGACAGAGCATTTACTCAGAAAAGTA
>JAEQML010064418.1:0-22080 GCA_016904865.1 Pissodes strobi | reverse complement strand
GCTGTCAGGATAATGGTGGGTCTGCTGACGGGCCACTGCCGGCTGAAGAAGCACCTAAGCGTCATAGGTGTGGCAGAAAATAGCGAATGCAGGTTCTGCCAGGAGGAGGAGGAGACGGCATCTCACGTGCTATGCCACTGTGAAGGCTTATCGAGAGTGCGCTCTCAACTGCTTGGCGTACCTAAACCAGAAGCTAATAGCTACACGACGGAGCCACTATCAAGGTTGTGGGGTCTAATCAGAAAGACAAAACTGGATGAAGCTCTATAATATGGAGAGAGTCACAATAGATCCGTCGGGTCGCGGTGACAAGTAGGCTCAAAGGCCATCTCTCCCAATCTGTAATCTAATCTAATCTATATTATGCTATGTTTCACTATATATTTTCTATATTTCACTATATATTATATTTATATTTTAACTTCCTAAGTGCCTTGTATATATCTTTTTCTATAGCACTTTTATAATTACACTATTTACATTTTGAAGTTTCGGGTCTCTCCTATTTTTTGTATTTTGTCTTAGTTGCTTAGTTTCTCCTTTTTACCTGAGTACTGGTTCCATATAATTATAATTGTCCTCTCCTCGACATCTTTACTTGTTTCTCCTGTCTGCTCCATGGATTCCTTTAGTTCCTCCTATACAAATCTGTTGTATTGCTCCATTTTGATATCTGTTCCTTATCGTTGCTACCTTCGCAAAAAATAGCAAGACCCACAACGTAGTTAACTTTTTTCTCTGTTTGTTCCAGGTATGAACATTGACCTTTAGATGGCGCCTCTATCTTCCGTGACGCAGTCCGTACTTCGGCGGCCGTCCGTAGATTCAACACGTGGCCGCACTCTTTCTTTGGTGACGCCGACCGCCCGTAGATGGCAGCACTTGGTCGTACCTCCGCGCGTGATTCTAAACCAATATGTGCTTACTATATGTATAGATTTTATGCAATAGCTAAACTGACCTAGCCTGCGTTTATTAAATGTTAAAATACTTATTGATTTACTTGATTTTGTTGTTTAATATCATTTATTACTGTTGTTGTGACGTAGATTCATTAAGATGGCGGCACTAAGTCCAATTAACGCTAAATTGCTTGGCGTCACTATTTTAGATGTGACGTAGATGAATTATGAGTGTCACAACGCCGACGCTCAATTAATATTAAATCGCTTGGCAAGTGAAGGTGGCTTATTTTAAACTTTTTCTAGGACTCGAGGGAACCGTTTTATTTAATAAAGTTTATGTGAGCGGAGTTGTATTTTATTTATGTATTCGTTCTGATATTTATAAGGTAAGTATTTCTGGTTTAAGTTTATCACAAATTGCTAAGGCACTTTCTCTACTTTTTAAAACTCCCTAAAAACTATCCCTTTACTGGAAATTCTGATACTTCACTCGTAAACTCGACTCTCTCTATACTTTTAGTAGCCCCTAAATGCCGTATACCTGTGCATACGTTCATCCAGGTTTGGTAAGGATCTGATCGCCCTATGCCTGTGCATAGGTGTTCTCAGATATGGGGGTTGTGGGATAGAATACCTACAGGTGTACGCACCTGTGTGCTGTACCGCAACTAGAATGAGAGAATGACCCAAAAGCCTGGTGAACTAGGCGTTTGCCTGCATATTTATATGTTACAAAATGCTGATGGCTGCATCATTAAGGATTAAAATCGCTCCCGTCAATCGCTCAAGTTGTTTATAATTAACAGTGAATGTTTATATATCAATTTTCAAGTTCAAGTTTAAACTTCGGACAGGGTGATATTTAATTAGTAGGTTTATGCTTTTTAGTAGTTCACAGTATAACCAACCCGGGTCTGTTCAACATAGTTGAATGAGACAAGTAAAGTTGTGCTTTGTCTTTATTTTGCCAATGACCGTCAAAATAGATTAAAAAGAAAACCAATCCCTACGTTGTGTTATTATTATATCTTGCACAATTTTACTTACTGATAATGCGTCCAACGGTAACAAACTTAGAGAGACCTGAGAGAAAGATGCGTCATGTAAATTAAAAGACAGATTCCTAATGCACCTAATTTATTAGAGAAAACGTGCCAAATTATTTGAGAAAAACGTGCCATACTCTGCCTGGAATTCACGAAGGGAAAGAGTACGGCAGAGAAACCCTCGATCTAAATTTCTAAACCGAATTATGCTGTATAACCTTTATTAACATAATAATTAATTAAATTACTGTCTCCCGTGCCACAATTCGTAGTTTCACACTTGTAACAATGCATTCAAAACTGAAGGGGTTGTTGTTAGTTAGCTAGACGCCACTGGCGGGTACTGAGATCCTGGAATACGGAGGCTACTCAGCTATTTAGTTGCAATTTGGGCCAATATCTCTAGAATGATCATTACATTTATAACTAGGATATTCTCCCGTCAGGATAGGAAATGATTAGTAGATTCATCAAGGCACTTGCCTACACTCTCAGTCATACTAAAATTAAAATCCTAGCACGGAAAGACAGCAAATAATATAGATAATTATAATTTTCTGTTTTCATTTAAAGCAGTGTTATTTACAGTATAAAACGATTTCATTAAATATGTTATGCCATCAAATATGAATTATCCTTGAGAATAAAAGAAATGCATATACAAATTATGTTAATCACAATGTTATAAATTTCTTTTTGCAAACCTGTAAGGATGTTGCAACACAAAAGCAAAATAATTGACCAAAATAAACCGTACACTGCGCCGGCTTTTGACTATCTATCCCCGTTCTCGAGCGATACGCTTTCGGATCTTCTCCAAAAACCTCGCAAAACCCGACTTCAATTTATGACTTGTTTTTCTATTTTTCTTTCTTTACACATCCCAAAACTGAATGTATAAGGTCAAATGAAATAACATTTTAAATAGGCGGGTTATCTCACTTCCCATAAATATTACTAACGCAGCCACTTCCACATTTAATGCAAAAATTTTTATTAGAGAAAATAATATAATTTTGTGCTATTTACAAATGAGTAGTTATTGTGTATAAAGGAGTGTACATATTGATATATTGAATGGTGTATTTGTAAGGTTTTCCAAACACTCGTAGGAATAATGGAGTACCTAACACGTGCGGAAAGTGACTTGATTGCTATTCGGCTAACTACATGTGTGACGAAAAGTATCACTTTCCGCATTTGTTAGGTAAATAACTAGTCCGTAGCTCTAATTTTATATCTTTTGCAATTATGTAAAGCCTAGGAATCCTTTAAACCACATCGGAACTTTGATTCGAAGATTTTTTTGCGAAATTCTGTAAAACAAGTTGCGTAATTTTAACTGCGACCTTTTTAGGGAATTACTTACTAACCCAAACCTGCCTAAATTGTGACTTGAATGTTCGTAAATGAAGACGAATTGAGTGTTTGCTTTGTAAGTTTTTTTCTTCAACTTTTTACTTAAAATTTTGTTTAACATGCTGCTTAAAATTAGCTTCTTAATTTAACTAAGATATTATTCACGAAACTCTGTTAAACAAGTTGAAGTTGCACCAAGCATACCTCAATCAATCAATCAAAACATTTATTTCAAAAAATTTACCTTTTATGTAGCCTGTATGCAAATATAAATCGCGCTTTATGTGGTTAGCGCCGCCTTTCACGCTTATACAAGCATGATTTGTAGGGGCTCGTTCACCACTCGCGCCTAGTGCTACTCGCCTATCTACACTTACATACTATGTGCCGCCCAAAATTGCTGCAGTATGCTTCTATGAGATACCTTCCCTTCAAGCCTGATACCAGTGCTCGTTACCAAAGGTTACAGTTGAGCATGCTTGTTTTCAGAGACTAGTTAGATTCAGGTGAGGAACAGAGGAAAACACAATCGAAAAAACCTATTTCACGTTTCTTTGGTTTACTTTTTGGGGGCAGGCTGTGCCCTATTGTGAGGGTCATACAGTTGGGGATTGCGTACTAGGCATCGCCCATTCAATCAGAGACAGAGATTGAGCGAGTTTCGCCAAAATCACTTTCCAGCGGAACGGCAAGGCGGCTGGTCAGTGTGTCAGTGGCTTGTCATGTCTTTTGTATAGGTGTCATTTTCGTCTCCCCGTGATCATTGCATACCCGTACTTATGCTAATGCAAAAAGTATGGGTGCGTATTTGTCCTATGTACCCGTACTTTTAACGGATCACGATCCCTTACTTGGTTTAATTTTGATTTTACGTTCCCACACTTTATGTTGTGTGGGAAGTATGGGGACGTATTTAGTTGTCATATGAATCAATGCTCTTGTTCGGGCGGTCTTGGGTCCTGGTAAAACAAAGATGTTAATCTATGTATGGGCCCATGTTTTGGTTTTCTCTGTGGGTCATATCGTTCCTTTCCTATATCGGCTGTCAACGTCGAGCCGCGTATACCAGAATCGTAGAACCTGCAGGACATCTTGTCTATGTATTCTTCGACAGTATCAAGATTTGCCCATGAGTGCAGGTCCACGATTCTAGTATAACGGCTCGCAGAGAAAGCCGCTCTTAGATAACGATTTTGCATTATTTGCAATGCCTTTTTATGCGTATTTGCCACAGAGCACCATACAGGGGCCCCATACAGTAGCGTTGGCCTAATAATGGCTCTATATATGTGAACTTTATTACCAGGACTCAAAAACGATCTCGGTCTAATCAGCATATTTAAGCTTTTATGCACTATTGCATTCTTTCTTCGTATGTCCGTTATTTGTCCAGTTTAGTTTAGTCGTTTGTCTAGTACTATGCCAAGGTATTTAACCTTGTCTTTCACGTCAACGTTAGTACCGTGTATTGTAAGTGGCGTGATGTCAATGTTCGTTCTCTTTTTGGTCAGTATCGTTAGTTCTGTCTTAGGGACGTTTAGGTTGATTTTCCACCTCTCGTAATACGGGAGGAGGATGTCTAGGTGGTCTAGTAGCTTTAGTTTAGCCGCCTGCGCGACGCGGGATTGCGAATACACTGCCGTGTCGTCAGCATAGAGCATTAGGGAGGTGTTTTGACAGGAGGGGATATCTGCTATATAATAATTAAATAGCTGGGGGGACAAGACAGTGCCCTGTGGGACGCCAGCTTTTAGCGGTCTCACAGACGAACTTGCCCTGTTTATGGGTACCGAGAGGGTACGTCCGGCAAGGTATGACTGGGTCAGCGCTGCCAGATGCAGTGGAAAGCCAAGTTCCACATGCATCTTAAACAGTAAGCCGTCATGCCACACCCTGTCAAACGCCCTCTCAATGTCCAGGAGAAGTAGTGCAGTACTTTGGCCTCGGTTAAAGCCTCGCTCTAAAGCCGAACTGCTCATTGGGCAGTACACCGAGTCCTTCGGCTGCACCACTTATCCTGGACAAGAGCAGCTTTTCCGCCACCTTTGCCATGGTGGGGAGCAGGGAAATCGGTCTATAAGAACCGGTTAGCCTTGGATCTTTGCCTGGCTTGTGGATCATTATGATCTCGGCATGTTTTCAAGAGGATGGGAAATGCTGTAGGCGAATAATGGCGTTTACAATGTGCATGAAATGTATCAAGGATTTTTTCGGGAGATTCCGAAGTACCAGGTATGGCAAGGTATCGTTACCAGGGGCTTTGTTTTTCGGTAAATACTTGAGGATGGTTCTGATTTCCCCCGGGGTGACGAGCAACTTGGCCATCACCGCCGATGGAATCGGATATTTCCGCGCTTTGATTTGGGATGCAATGTTAGTAATATGTGTATGTTCAGGGGTTGAGTCAGGCGTCTCTCCGTGGAGCCTCTCCAAGAAGTCACCGAAGGCCTCTGCTTTGCCTTGGTCGCTTATGACATCTGTATCATTATTCCGAATAGCGGGAATGGCTGCAGAGGGTCCTCTGACCTTCCTGGCCAAGCTCCACAGGGAGCCGTCTTGCACGTTCAGGGAATTTACGTATTGCATCCACTTATCAGTCCTATATTCACTAATTTGAATTTTAATACTATTAGTAAGTTCGTTTACGCGTACCTGGTCGATTCTGGAGTGATACCTTTGCCATCTACGCCTTATGGCGTTTCGTTCCCTGATTTGGATAAGGATATTTTCCGGGAGGGAGTCTGTCGGGCGCTCTTTCCTGACAGAGTGAGCTAGTGTATCTCGGATACGCTGGATGTTTGTGGTGAATGACTGGACTTGGGCCTCTAGTTCCTGGACGCTGTCTATTTGCTCTTGGATCGTCGTTGCTTCATAAAGCCTTCGTCTGAACTCCCCCAATCGAGATTCCTGTATGAGGTTTTCATCTCACAGGTCTGTGGCCGCCTTGGTTCAAGGCTAATCACGATCGGGAGGTGATCAGAATTCAGCTCATTCAGCGCCTTTAGCGGCGGGACGTCGGCGATTCCTTTCGTAATAGCAACGTCCAGGTAGGAGGGGGTAGCGGCCCGAGCAGGGTGGAAAGTTGGAATTTCGGAGCGGTGAAACAGGAGATCTGGGTTATTTTCAATTACTTGGTACATCATTCGGCCCCTGGCGTTTGTTGATCCGGCGCCCCACACTACGTGCCTAGCGTTCAGATCACCAATCAACAGGGACCTCTTGTTGTCCGGAAAGAAAGCCAAGAAATCATCACGGGTAAAGGGAACGTGCGGAGGGACGTAGGCTCCCGTGATACGCAGACCGTTCTCGGTCTTGATACAGACGTGTTCTGCTGCCTAGCGAATGTTTTGGACCCTTTTAAAGGGGACCGACCTACTTACCAAGCAAGCCACGCCTCCTCCGCGCTGATTGGGCCTATCAGATCTCTCAATCTGATAACCCCGAATCTTCAAAACCATCCACGGGTCTATGCGGGTTTCCAATAAAAAAAATAACCGAGAAAGGATTATCATGCACAAATTGTTTAAACTCGCCCAATTTGTGTCTGATTGAGTTGCAATTCCAACTACATACTTGGAACATAAAAGAAACATTCTATATATTGTATTTTCCAACTTCCTCGGTGAAAAATCGCACCGTTGCCTGTACTATTGCGATTTTGTCACCGTTACAAGATTTTATCATCGACAAAAACTCGTCAAGAGCAAAAAACAGTTCACTTATATTTACTAGCGAACTTATTTCGTTTATTGTATTCGATAGTTTATGAAAATCTGATTTGAAATTACTATGATCATTTAAATTTGCGTTAAAATTAGCGTTTCGATTTGTATTTATATGCAGGTTTGCAGCAATATTGGTTGCACTTACATTTTTATTGTTATTTCGCATTTGGGGTGGTTGTCTTCTTCCTAGCGCGTCCGGGAATTGTTCTTCGTAAGTCTGTCTTCCAAGGCTCTCTTCTTCGCGTTCTTGGTGTTGGCTCTTGCTTAAGCCCTGGCCTCTTCGCTGGCCAGCACGTTCTTTATTTTGGGTGGTTTGCCATGCCGGTTTAGATGGGGGTGGCGCAGGAATATATGTCTGTTTTTGCTTTGGAGGCGCTAACAGATTGATTTTATATACATATACAGGACATTCTGTGCTTATCGAGCGGTGCCCTCCCCCGCAATTTACACATTTGATTTCATTAGAAGCACAAATAATGAATTAATGTGGTCCTGCACATTTGGAGCACCTAATATTCCTACGGCATGTAGCAGCGTGTCCCAACCCTTGACAGCGCTTACACTGCATGATCGGCTTCTCAGAAAGCCGATTTTCCCAGGAGACTCTCACATCCAATATAATGCGGCACTCTTGATTGAGCCACTTTAGCGTATATCCCGTATCAAGTACTACGAGATATAGGGGCACTCTCGTACGTTTCATAAGGTATATGCTTTTAGTATTGATATTGTAAAGGTCGGTTAATTCCTGTTTGATATCTGCGATTGGTATATCCCCATCTAACCCTCGCAGCACAAAAGCCTTCGTTTTTTGGGCTGATTCGGCATAACTGTGGTATTGGACATTATCACTATCGAGGCTTCGTTTTAGAAATGCCCAATCCTTTTCTTGTTCGCAGTACATGATTACAGTATTTTTGGTATACTTAAGCGTATACTTCGTTATTTGGTGCTTTTTCAGGTCGTCTTGGAGGGCTTTGTGGTTATTAAATTTGCCCTGTATAGCTATTGGCGGTGGGGGCTTAGTCTTTGTCTGTTTCAGGGGTGGCGATTTGTCAAGGACATGAGCCTTTCGTTTTGCTGTCCTTTTTCCGGTAGCCTTTCGGGGCAGATTTGCATTAGCAGGTATATACGACGAAGTTTCGCTCGCTGCATCGTCCTCCATGTCCGATAGGGGCTCAAAACGATTTTTTGTCGGGACGGCTGCTTGCCCTCCGACGTCTAGTTGCACCATTTTAACATGGCTTTTGAAAGGCAACGTTTTTAATGGCACTTTAAATGGGGTAGTATCTGTATTAGGTACCAGGAGCACAGAAGTGTTGGGTTGTTCTGGGCTATCTTTCGGCTGAATTTGGGTGGTTTCAGTCGCGATTTGCATGTTTGCGGGCCCTTCTTGTTCCATGGCCTGCGTAGAGGTCATTGTTTGGGCGTTCAAGGTCATAATCTGTTGGCAAGTGAGCTTTTTTGCCTTTTTTCTGCCGGTGTCGATTTTCGACTTTACTGGCTCTTTTTTGCGGGAAGTTGCAAGGCCGTGTTCCGCTTTCAGGTGATCTATGGCCTTATAGAGATCAGATACCATAGTTTTAGGCTCTTTGTTCGACGTCGAACGAAGAGGTTCAATGAGAAAACTGCATGATTTACATTTCTCTAGATAATTTTGCATGCGGCGATAGATTTTCCTTGTTGTTTCAAAGATAGCCTCGTCCGTGGTTGCCTGAGAGGAGCTTGAGGCGATGGAAGTATTTTCATCGTCAGACTCGACCATTTTTTAGGTAAAAAGTCGGGGTTCCGTCCCCGAAAACAGAAAAAAGTAATATAAGTCCGCTAGTTTTTACTAAACTGTTATTATCCAGTGAAGCAAACTATGTATAATCTATAAAGATATACCCGGTAAAACGAAATAAAGGCGCGATATGGATTGCTTTCTGGGATCCACGAAAACCAGTCCGATTCTAGGCCCGCTAGAGATCGAAGTCCCAAGCATACCTGAAACTTGCTTCAAAAAGGCTTGGATTTCGGAATTCCATAAAATCAGCTACGTAATCTTAATTGTAACCTTTAAACGGAATTTGGTAATGGAAAATCGAATATTCCCTAAATCAACTCTTAACATCGGATTTGCAAATCCGAAAAACATCCATAAAATTCCTCGTTTGTTACGCGATTTTATTCACGCGAATTTCGTAAAACAACCCTCGTAAATTTTATTTAAACTTTGTATAGAACTCCTTAAAGCAAAATAAATGTGATTTTTTTTATGGAATTCCTTAAAGCAAACACGATCAACCTCGAGATACCGAATTGCTGTCGCCAATTTTTTTTTTCAAATATAACAAATTTAAAATTTTGAGTTTGGGTTACGCAATTTCAGGAAATCTGTGAAAGATTACCGATTTTTACGGAATTCCGAGACGGCTTTATGACATTCCGGATTTTTAATAACGAACTCCGTAAAATAACTTGGAATTCCTAGTTTGTTTCGCGGATTTTTTTTTCTTTGCTGAATTCTATAAAACAAATGGTTTAAATTTAATTTTGATCTCCTTTACGAAATGCTTAAAATTAATTTCGTCATTTTCACGAGATTACATTTGAAAATTTCCGAAATCATTTCTAAATATTGACTAGACAAATTATTCGTTTAGTACAATCAATTAAATAGTTGCGGTAATGGTCTTATTTAGTACAAATAGCCGGACGCATAAAAATAACAGCACTTTATTAGGAAGCCGGATTGCTCGACACCCCTCTTTTTTTGCAGTGGCACACTTCCAATGCTAAGGGATGTCGTCAAGCAAAGCGGGGTGCATATATTAGGGGCTGCATACATATGTATATCTTCAAATTGATTTGTCACAGTCGAAACGTCGCGGTGTTTTTTAGCGATAAGTATCATTAGGATCGGCGGCACAAAAAATGTTTGCCAAAAGGAATAAGAGTTGTTTGTCATCTGCTGCTGGAAAGTTTCAATAATTATTGCAACGACAATTGAACTATATATTTGGTGTTCGTCTTGTTTTATCAGGGGTCGAAACATTAATTTGTCAAATAGATATTATACAATTAAAAAAAAAATGGTGTTTGCTTAAGGCCACACCTTAGAAGTGAAAACTTGATTACCATTATTTCTATATTTTAAAATTGCTTGTCATCTTCGACGTTCAAAGTAAAATTCGACCTTAAAATTTCCCAGAAAATCGGCAGAAATTGCTACTTGAGACACATTTCTTCCGTGCGATTCAGGGTTTTCAGATTTATAGAAGATACTTGGGAAGCATCTGGATGGTTATGTTATAGCCGGATTCTATACAAGATCTCAGTCTCTAGGAGGTGGCGCTATGCTACTCGTTAAAAATGGTATAGGTTCTAGCTTCAAAAATTTGTTATAGATTTTAAAAGTCTTGTTGTGTGTATTTTAAAAATTTTTATCATAATGTTTTAGTAATTTACAGGCCACCTTTGGGCAGTTTTGACACCTTCTTGGATACCTTGGATGGCACTATGGCATCACTTGATCAAGACAAGAGTATAGTCATTGCTGGGGATTTTAATGTGCACTTCGGTGGGAACCAGGTGAGTGCCAGGCTATTGGGTGACACTCTCAGTGGTTTGGTTTGAGTAAAACTATTTTTCAGCCAACAAGGTATGGCACATGTTTAGATAATATCTTTGAAAATACTATGACTGAGGTAATAAATTCAGAGGTTGTTGATGTCGATATGTCTGACCATAGGGGACAAATTTTAAATTTTTTGGTTTATATGGATAAACCTAAGGCTGTTCAGGTAAAATAAGTTTGTAGACCAAATACCCAAAGGAGACTTTTTGATTTTCACGTCTTAATATCAAATAACTCTTGAGATTTTGTAGTGTCAAAATGTTGGTATAAATGACAGGTTTTCTAAGTTCATGACCATTTTAGAGGAAGCCTTTCTAAAATCTTTTCCAGAGAAGTGTTATCTTGTCAGGTCTGACCAATCTAAACTCAAATGATTAAATAACTATTTTTTAAACATAGCACATGAACTGAAAGAAAAAATTCAAACTATACCTTGAGACGGAAATAATAGTCAGTGACGTTAGTCACTAGTTCGAAAACAGACCAACGTGACCGGCTGAAAGTAATATTTAATATTTAACAATAAATCTGGTATGAAATGCTCGCAAAATGGCGCTTATTCTAAATGCACACACAGCGTTCCGGCACAAAACGTGCACCGCTGCCAAATTCATTATGGCCCGTATGCATTTTTCCGTTTCCTATGTGGTTACCGCTACATGGAGCGCTAATCATATACGATTTGGCTATATCTGACGTCGCGTTTCCTATTAGGCCAGCGCACACTGACACTATCCGTTGACATATCCATCAATTTTGACGTTTATAATAATTATTGGTGCAATAATTTTGTAATATTTCTCGTTGTATCTCGTTATTTCTCATATTATTATTTCTGTTGACTCTCGCGTAATGGAAGAGATAATTAAAAAGTTTGATGCTACGTGTAAATTTATAAGTGGTGTGAGTAAGAAGGAGAATAAATACGAAATAGTTTTGCAATTGCATACCAAAGTAAATTCTCCAGACTACGATGAACAGTGTATGCAGTGGATAAACGACTTTTCTGCTGCTCCAAAAACGCAAATTATGCAGATTTGCAGAGGCTTGATTATAGAAAAATTTTCTTTGTCATCACAGCAAAAAAATAAAAACAGCAAAAACGAAAGCACAAGTTAGCGAAACAAAGATTGTCCTGCAAAGATTATATACAAAGTTAAAAAAACAAATAGATTTACTAAATACAGAAACCCTCTTTTGAAAGAAAACTTGAATACAGTAATTGAGGTAGGTACCGATTGTTATAAAAAAATTGTTTTCATTGACTTTATTTGTATTTTATTGAAACACATTTAATACAAACACCCTCACCGAATTCATGTTGCGGAATCGTACAGCTTTTTACGCTTGAATGCGTTAACGAAAGAAAAGTTTTACAAGTATTTTGAAGACGGACTGTCGGCTAGGGAAGCGAAATCATTTCACACATCTTCGCTGGTGGCAACTACACCTTTAGAAAAAGTATATGAAGTACTAGCTAATGGTCACATTAATCCTATTGATTGTTCCATTTATCATTTGTACGAAACTTGAAGGTATGTGTTTTCAATAATTTCATTTTTTGGGTCAACTTTCGCTTAGCTGAAATCAGTTATGTAAGAAATATTTGTTTATTTAGTATAGAGCAACCCCCCAAATACCAGATTTTAAAAAAAATTCTGCGGAAATGCATCATTTTCATTTTTTCGACTCTAGAATAACTGAAATCAGTTACATGAAAACATGTTTCTGTTTTACATTCTAAATACTTTTCTAAACATAATACCCCGACTAACCCAAAATCTTGCGGAAATATGTCATTTTCATTTTTTGAGTTAGTTTGGGTTAGTTTGGGATAGCATTGGTTAGTTTAGGTTATCTTGGGTCAGTTTGAGTTAGCTTTGGTTAGTTTGAGTTAGTTTCGTCTCGTTTAAGCTTCCACTACGCACGAAAGGCTTGCGCGAAGCGCAAGCCTTTCTTCACGCAAGCCTAGGCGAAACAATTTCGGTTAGCTTGGGTTTGCTTTGGTTAGTTTAGGTTAGCTTTAGTTAGTTTGGGTTAGCTTTGGTTAGTTTAGGTTAGTTTTGATTAGTTTGGGTTAGCTTTGGTTAGTCTCATCTGGTTTAAGCCACTACGCACTTGGGTGAAGAAAGGATTGCGCGAAACGCAAGTCTTTCTTCACGCACCTAGGCGAAACAATTTCGGATAGCTTGGGTTTGCTTTGGTTAGTTTAGGTTTGCTTTGGTTAGTTTAGGTTAGCTTTAGTTAGTTTGGATTAGCTTTGGTTAGTTTCATCTCGTTTAAACCACTACGCACTTGGGTGAAGAAAGGATTGCGCGAAGCGCAAGTCTTTCTTCACGCACCTAGGCGAAACAATTTCGGTTAGCTTGGGTTTGCTTTGGATAATTTGGGTTAGCTTTAGTTAGTTTGGATTAGCTTTGGTTAGTTTAGGTTAGTATTGGTTAGTTTGGGTGAGCTTTGGTTACTTCCGATAAGTTTCGTCTCGTTTAAGCCACTACGCACTTTGGTGAAGAAAGGCGCGAAGCGCAAGCCTTTCTTCACGCAAGCTAGGCGAAGCAATTTCGGTTAGCTTGGGTTTGATTTGGTTAGTTTGGGTTAGCTTTAGTTATTTTGGGTTAGCTTTGGTTGGTTTAGGTTAGCTTTGGTTAGTTTGGGTTAGCTTTGGATATTTTCGGTTAGTTTCGTCTCGAGACGAAACTAACCGAAACTAACCAAAGCTGACCCAAACTAACTAAAATTAATCTAAACTAACCAAAGCTAACCCAAACTAATTAAAGCTAACCCAAACTAACCAAAGCAAACCTAAGCTAACCGAAATTGTTTCGCCTAGGCTTGAGCTTCGCCGCTTAGCGCAATCCTTTCTTCACGCAATTGCGTAGTGGCTTAAACGAGACGAAACTAGCCGAAACTAATCAAAGCTAACCTAAACTAACTAAAGCTAACCCAAACTAACTAAAGCTAACCAAAGCAAATCCAAACCAATCAAAGCTAACCGAAATTGTTTCGCCTAGTAGTATCAAACTTTTTAAGTATCTCTTCCATTACGCGAGAGTCAACAGAAATAACGAGACACAACGAGAAATAGATCTGTTCTATATTGTTGTGGAGGATTCATGTTTTACCTTAAAATTGTTTGGGGTTTCTCTCCAATTAGAGCCGCTTGCTCTGGCTCGAATTGGAGAGAAAACCCAAACAATTTTAAGGTAAAACAACGAGAAAGATGACAATAATTGTTAAAGTCAAAATTGATGAATATGTCAATGGATAGCGTCAGTGTGCGCTGACCTAATAGGAAACGCGACGTCAGATATAACTTAACAAATCCTATATGATTAGCGCTCCATGTAGCGGTACCACATAGGAAACGGAAAAATGCGGCCCGCATAGGCGCGTTACGTGGAGCATTTGAAGCAGCTGTATTTTAACAGAGGTTCGCGATCGACGGACGTAAATGTACTGATATTTTCCGACCGTCGGGCGGAGGTCGCAACGTTGCAACAGTAAACGAGCATGTACCTGGTGAGAGATCGCTTGCGGGTTTAGGTTATCGTTTGGTTTTAACATTGAAAATGTTTCTGTTTTCCTAAATAGGGCCTCAAATCGTGAAAAAGTGCATGCTACATTTGTTAGTGTTAGCTTGTTTATTTAAACTTAAATTGATTATAACGTATCGGAATCAGTTCTAATGACTAAAATAAATTGTAACTAACTGAAACTAACCGAAAGTTTATTGAACGACTATCCAAAACTAACCAAAAGCACCAAAACGGATTAAAACGCATCGAAATAGATAAAAAATATTGAAGTAAGTTAAAACTAACCCAAATTAACCGAATTTTGGTGACTAACCAAAACTAACCAAAGTCATTAAAATTGCTTACAACGTATCGGAACCGGTTCAAATGACTAAAATAAATTGGAACTAACTGGAAGTAACCGAAAGATGATTGAATGACTATCCAAAAATAACTAAATGCACCAAAACGGGCTAAAACATATCGAAATAGATTAAAAAGATTGAAGTAAGTTAAAACTTACCCAAATTAACCGAATTTAGGTGACTAACCAAAACTAACCAAAAGCATAAAAATTGCTTATAACATATCGGAAGGTGATTGAATGTCACATCAAAACTAACCAAAAGTAACTAAGAGCACCAAAATGGGTAAAACATATCGAAATAGATTAAAAATATTCAAGTAAGTTAAAACTAACCCAAATTAACCGAATTTTGGCGACTAATTAAAACTAACCAAAACATTAAAATTGCTTATAACGTACCGGAACCGGTTCAAATAACTAAGATATATTAAAACTACCAAGACTTGACTGAACGACTAACCAATAGTAACTTAAAGCATCAAAACGGGCTAAAACGCATCGAAATAGATTTAAAATATTGAAGTAAGTTAAAACTAACTTAAATTAACCGAATTTTGGTGACTAACCAAAAACCCTAAAATTGGTTATAGTGTAATGGAACTGGTCCAAATGATTAAAATAAATTAAAATTAACTGAAATTAACCAAAAGTTGATTGAACGACTAACCAAAATGGACCAAAAGTAACCAAAGGCATCAAAAGGGGCTAAAACAAGTTGAAACCAACAATTAACCGAATTTTGGCGACTAACTAAAGTTAACCAAAAACATCGAAATTGGAGATGACGTATCGGATCCGGTTCAAATGACTAAAATAAAATAAAACTAACTAAACTTAACAAAAAGATGTCTAACTAAAACTAATCAAGAGTAACCAAAAAGGGCTAAGACATATCGGAACAGATTAAGAATAAAATAAGTAACTAACCCAAATTAACCAAATTTTTGCGACGACCTAAATTATTAACCAAAAACGTTTAAATTGTTTTAACGTATCCGGTTTAAATGACTCAACTTACTGAAAGTAACCAAAATTTTATTAAATAACAAACCAAAGCAAACCACAAGTATCTAAAAGCACCAAAACGGGCCAACACGTATCGAAAAAATTAAAAATATTGAAGTATTCAAATTAACCTTATTTTGGTGACTAACCAAAAACACTAAAATTGGTTATAACTAAAATAAATTAACTAACCCAACTAACCCAACCTAACTGAAATTAGCCGAAAGTTGAGTGAACGACTAACCAAAAGTAACCAAAAGCACCAAACTGGGCTAAAACATATCAGAACAGATTAAAAATATTAAGGCAAGGTGAAACGAACGAACTTGAATTAACCGAATTTTGCCGCCTAACTAAAATTAACCATAACGTATCGGAACCGGTTCAAATTACTAAAATAATTTAAAACTCACTAAAGCTAACCGAAAGCTGATTGAATGGCTAACCCAAACTAATGACAAGTAACCAAAACGGGCTAAACCGCATCGGAATAGATTGCAAAAATTAAAGTAAGGTAAAACTAACCAAAACAAACCGAATTTTTGCGGTTAGCCATAACTAACAAAAAAGATTAAATTTGATTATAACGTATCGGAGTCAGTTCAAATGACTAAAAAAAAATGAGCGAGTCTGCTAGTAGTCGAGACACTGATGTGTAAACATATCCTCTAACGACATCGGTTGAAAAATAACGACAGCAGCACGTTGTGTTCCCGAGCGATCACCCATCCAAGTACTAACCCCGCCCGACGTTGCTTAACTTCGTGACCGGAGGAGAACTGGCATTTTTAACATGCTATGGCCATTGTTGCGTTTTACCTTGGTCATAGAATAAAAATTAGGTTTAATAACCAAGTTTAAAATAATAAAATATTAAGGCGAACGAAGCCCCGGGTAAAAGCTAAAAGTGTCCTATGTTCTTTACTATACTCGTGAAAATATCTGTATAAAATTTCATGATGATCGAAACAGTTTATGCGTGAAAGCGTAAGAAACAAACAAACAAACACATTCGCATCTAATATTAGTTAGGATTATTTAATAATACTTACTGGCAGGTTCGGAGTGGATTAATTCACTGCACAAATTTGACACGATGATCTAATGCCATCAGGAATACCATCAACATATGGACACAGCTTATTTACCTAGTAATCTTGGGCTGACATCCTTAGATTTGGGAAAATCAATAACCAAATTTTGCACATTTTTAGAAGAGGGCTATGACTCAATATTGTTTTAAACGTCTGGGCACCTAAATAACACTTTTGATAGTTCGTTTAATTTAAAATAATAATATACTTTTTTATTATCTAAAATCCGTTTAAAAACGATTTTAAATGACAAAATTGTATAAAATCCCTAAAATTCCTACTTTTTTAAGACGATAGCCGTGGCTTCCGACGAATTTGTAGTGGATTTTGAAGCGAAAATTCATTTTAAATTCAACCCATTAAAAATAAGCTGTGCTATGCATCCAAATACACTGCGAATATAATAATTAATAAATAATACTTTTGACTGTTCGTTTAATTTAAAATATGCTTTTTTATCATCTAAAATCCATTTAAAATTATTTTAAATTGCAAAATTATATATAATACCGCCCTAGCGGCTAGAATCGGTTTACACATTTTCGCTTCATTTGCCGAGATTTACCATCATACCGCCGCGTAAGATGTTTACACATCAATAAGTTGGAACTAACGGAAAGTAGTTTGAACGACTAACCAAAAGTGACTAGAAATAGCCAAAACGGGCTAAACAGAATCAGAATAGGTTAAAAATATTACAGTAATGTTATGGCTATAGTCAAAAGCGGTCTTATCGTGCGGCTCCAAAGGTCACATTTTTCATTAAATGTCATTACTTTGACAGATTTTACACGCAAAATCTGCCACGAATAAAGTTTTTACTAAAAATTGTGACCTTGGGACCTTGGGACCTTGGGACCCGCACGATAAGATCGCTTTTGACTATAATTATATTATATTAATAGATTTTTCTATCTAAAAGTGAAGG
The DNA here is from genome assembly GCA_016904865.1 of Pissodes strobi. NCBI lineage: Eukaryota > Metazoa > Arthropoda > Insecta > Coleoptera > Curculionidae > Pissodes > Pissodes strobi. The sequence goes on along the minus strand of JAEQML010064418.1, from coordinate 4,517 downwards.
GTAATTTTTTCGATTTTCATATTTGCACATTTTTGATATGTAAACATCTTACGCGGCGGTATGAGGGTAAATCTCGGCAAATGGGACGGAAATGTGTAAACCGATTGTGACATTATAAGCCGTCGCATTGAGGAGAAAGCTAATCCAGGACGTCCGTGAAGGATTTTTATACAATTTTGCCATTTAAAATCGGGTTTAAACGGATTTTAGACGATATAAAAGCATATTTTAAATTAAACGAACCGTCAAAAGTATTATTCAGATGCCCAGACTTTTAAAACAATATTCAGTCATGGCCCTCTTCTATAATTTTCCTTCTATAAGTTTGCTTTTTTTAATGGACCGATTCTAGCCGCTAGGACAGTACTATATACAATTTTGCCATTTAAAATCGTTTCAAACGGATTTTAGACGATAAAAAAGCATATTTAAAATTAAACGAACCGTCAAAAGTATCACTTTTATTATATTATATTCGCAGTGTATTTGGATCCATATCACAGCTTATTTTTTAATAGACGGTTGAATTTAAATTGATTTTCGCTTCAAAATCCACGACAAATTCGTCCGAAGCCACGGGTATCGTCCTAAAAAAGTCCGAATTTTCCGTTTTTTTAGACAATTTTTAAATCGGTTTTAACCGGATTTTAGACGATAAAAAAGCATATTATTATTTTAAATTATACGAACTGTCAAAAGTATTATTCAGATGCCCAGAGGTTTAAAACAGTAAAATTTGAAAAAGCTGGTTATTGACTGTCCCAAATCAGGGGATCAATCTTAGGTCCAATACTCTTCTTAATTTACATAAATGAACTTCCAAATATTGACCCAAGCTCAAAATATACTCTTCGCTGATGACACAACAGTGTCTGTATCCGCTGATTCATTAGAAGCTTCTCTGGAGGGTTCCATGGGCGCACAGGAACTAGCGCAGGGATGGTTCAACTCTAATAAGCTGCTTTTAAACATCTAAAACACTTCTAGGATGATCCTTTTTACAAGACAACTACATGATACCAATTTCATAAGCAGTGTAAAATTTTTGGGAGTTTTTATCGACCCTAAACTAATATGGCAGCAACATGTTGACATGGTGGCTTCAAGATTGGCTAGTGACATATTTCTTCTAAGGAATCTAGCTGCTAAGGTATCACAGCATGTATTATCAACTGCCTATTTTGCTACTTTTCATTCCCACTTCTCCTACGCAATCATTGCCTGGGGCCATGCTGCTGATATTCACCGAATCTTTGGTGTGCAGAGAAAGGTGATTAGGGTGTTGAGTGGTTTGAGCTATAGGAAGAACTGTAGGGTGGCCTTCCGGAGCCTTGGTATACTCACTGTTCCATCTGTATATATATTAGAAAACTTGATTTATGTTAAAAAAAATCCCAATTTATTCTTGCTGCATCGAGGTGTGCATGACTATCAAACCAGGGGCAGGGATACTCTGGTGTCTATTTATTGGCGTCTTGGGAGGTGTCAGGATGGTCCAGGATATTGGGCCATAAAACTTTTTAATAAATTACCACTAGAAATAGAAGATTTTCCAATTTTAAATTTTAAAAGAACAATCAGGCAAATTTTAATTAAAAAGTGCTTTTATTCTTTGCAGGAATTTCTTGACTATAATTTTAATGTGTAATAATGTGGTTTTATTGTTTTTAAAAATGTTTTAGAAAAAAGTTTTATTAGTGTAGTTAGTACTAAGTGTGTTTAATTTTATTATTATAGTGTAGGTTTTATTGTTGTAATCTAATTATTTGTAAATATCAATGTGTATTTTACCATGTGTTTTGACTTATGTAAGTTACTTTTGTGACAAGACATGAATCGTTCATTGTCCCGAAAAAAAAATCATACTTTCATGGTAGCAAATATACAAAATGATGGGCAGTAATGTTAATATACTACTGGATTCCGTAATTTAGACAAATGAATACCTCTCATTGCATTATTGCATAATTACCTTGATAGTCAGGGCGACAGAATCTAGGACAACCATGAATTCGTTGGTGTTATTAATAAGCATTCATGGTATTTAGATAATAGTAATTGTTTAGAGGTTAAGTATAATACAGACAAACCCTGAAAGTGATTATTTATGGATGTACATTTAGGTGTGAAGAGAACTTTTTCTCATTAGATTCCTATTATGGTATAATTAAGTACTTATGTACCTACAGGAGGTAACAGTGGAGGTGTAACTCAAGATACTGCTAAAGGATTTTCAATAAGCGAACTTTTGGAAGCTGTAGCTTTCTGTGTAGCTGCCATAGCTGTTGTAGAGTACTGTATCTACTGAGTGAAGAAAGGCATGGAAAAGAAGATACGGAAGGAAATCAGACGGAGTCGAGAGGTGCTGTAAAGCGAAAGGAGAAAGCCTAATAATTATTATTGTAAGCTATGTTCAATTTTTGGTTTAAATTTTGGAAGAAGTATGGTAAAGTTGAGCGAAATTATAGTAAAATTTTAGAAAAATTTTACGAAAAAATTAGGAAAGAGTCAAAAGAGCGTCGTGAAAGTTTAGCTAGATTACAGATTACAGGTTACATATTAGGAGAGATGGCCTTTGAGCCTACTTGTCACCGCGACCCGACGGATCTATTGTGACTCTCTCCATATTATAGAGCTTCATCCAGTTTTGTCTTTCTGATTAGATCCCAAAACCTTGATAGTGGCTCCGTCGTGTAGCTATTAGCTTCTGGTTTAGGTACGCCAAGTAGTTGGGAGCGCACTGTCGATAAGCCTTCACAGTGGCATAGCACGTGAGATGCCGTCTCCTCCTCCTCCTGGCAGAACCTGCATTCTCTATTTTCTGCCAAACCTATGACGCTTAGGTGCTTTTTCAGCCGGCAGTGGCCCGTCAGCAGACCCACCATTATCCTGACAGCCTTCCTGCCATAGCTTAGCAGGTCTGTTGATAGTTTGGCCGATGGACCTATTATAAATTCCTTGGCCTGTCTTTGTCCCAAAGTGTTGTTCCACCATTTTCGGGATTCTGCTGCTATCCATTTCTCTATGGCTGTTTTAGCGATTGGTTTGGCTATCCCGCAGAACGGTTCTGGTCCTGTTATGTGCCTAGACGAGCCTTCTCTGGCTATTTCGTCGGTAGTTTCATAGCCTTCATACCCAGGTACCCATGATAGTGTCACTCTATGTTGACTTCCTATGTTATTCAGAGCATTGTGGCAATCCAGTACCAATTTCGATGTTATTTTCTTGCATTGTACAGTTTTTATTGCCGCTTGGCTGTCGGAGAAGATCGCAATTGTTGTTTTGTTGCAACTGTATCTTCTTTTTATTTCCTTTGCACACTGTTCTATTGCTGTTATTTCCGCTTGGAACACTGTCGCTAGTTTGCCCATGGAAATCGAAATTCTTGTTTTCGTCCTTGGTTCATACATTCCGGCTCTTACTCCTTCCCTTGTTTTTGAGTTAGTTTGGGTACACATTTGAATATGTGTCGAGTACTTTTTGACAAAGCTGTACTTAGCGATGGTGCTATCCGTGGGCAATCCCAGGATGTCATCTGCCTTGATTTCTTTATTTAGCTTCTCTTGTTTGGTATTATGTCTACCTATAATCGGCTTTTGGCCTTGTGATAGCCTGTATGTGACGGAGCGTGCTTCGCCCTGTATGTATGTTTGGATTGGTGGTAGCTTTAGTAGGACTTCTAGAGTCGCAGTGGGCGTTGTGCTCATGTCTCCAGTGACGTACAGGTATGCTAGCCTTTGAACGCGACCTATTTGCCTTTTTGCCTCCGCCTGCATGGTTCTTGTCCATCATACTACTGAACCATACGCTATCATTGGTCTGACCACTGCTGTGTATAGCCACAGTGTCATTTTGGGATTGAGGCCCCAATTCTTTCCACACATCCTTCTGCATCTTCCTAGCGCAACTGTGGCTCTAAGAGTTGCTTTTTGGATGTGTGGTTTCCAGATAAGCCTCTGGTCAAATATGACTCCTAGATATTTTGCTTCCTTTATCGCCAGTGGTTTTAGTCCTGTAAGGGCTCGCCTTCTGGTAAATGGAATGATTATCGTCTTTTTTGGATTAACTGATAGCTGTTCATCTTTACACCAATTCTCCTCTCCACTATTTTGAGAGCTTTTTGGCTTCTCTCTGAGAGAGTACTGGCAAATCTGCCTCGTACTACAATCGTTAGGTCGTCTGCATATCCTAGACAGTAAAAGCCTTCTGCAGACAGTTTTTGTAATAAGTCGTCCACTAATATGGCCCATAGTAGTGATGATAGAACTCCCCCCAGGGGGCATCCTCTTCCCACCGCTGCCTTTGTGGTTGTTTCTCCCAGAGTGGCTGAGATTATCCTGTGCTTTAGACTAGTTTCTATCCATTTTGCCGCAGTGCTGTTGGAGTCCCTCTCCTTTCCAACGCGCTCATGATAGAGTCTGTTGAGGCGTGATTGAAAGCCCCTTCTATGTCCAGGAATGTGGCTACGGCAATCTCCTTGTCCTCTAAGGACCTTGAAAGAAGCCTATTTAGGTCGT
>JAEQML010064417.1:0-22080 GCA_016904865.1 Pissodes strobi | reverse complement strand
ACCAAGTAAAAAGCTCCTTCAAGCTAGGGGTGCCTGCTGATAAGAAGGATGCAATAATGTCAACCGATATTTGGCCGACAGGTGTACTTATTAACCATTTTCGGAACCTGCAACGCCGCCGGCACTCACAGAAAGCCAATGTGGGGCCCAGGGTACAATAATCTCTAGCATTCTCAAACTTCTTCATATTAATATACAGTCCCTACGAGGCAAGGTAAACTTGCTTGAGGGGGTCTTAGAGGATCAATCGGCTTATATTGTTTGTCTTAGTGAACACTGGCTCGGCTGGGAGGAGGTTGAACTAATACATAGTGCAAAGTATGTCAAGGCTGCAGCGTTCTGTAGAGAAGGTACTCGAGGTGGGGGCTCCGCAATCTTTCTGGATCCTTGTTTGGAATATCTGACCCTGACTGAGGTGAGTGCGCTAGCTGTGGAGAAAACTGTTGAGATTTGCTCAGTTTTTGTAAAGAACTTTAAAACTTATATTTTAAATTTGTACAGACCCCCATCTGGTAGCTTTGATGACTTTTTGAGGTTGCTTGACGCTGCTTTGAGTGTGATTGGCTGTCATAACAAAACGATAATAACTGGGGACTTTAACGTTCATTTTGGCACTGATGGTAGGGAGTGCATTGAGTTGTGCTGTCTTTTAAATTCATATGGATTCAGACAGATGATAACTGATCCTACTCGGCACAGAAATTGTCTTGATAACATATTTATAAATTTTAACCATTTAAATTGCAATGTGTCACAAATTGAAACATCTATTTCAGATCATTTAGGGCAAATTATTGAAATTCCAATTAATACACAAAAAACCTACTTAAAAAATACAAAAATAACTTTTAGACCATTAACTCAGACTGGCAGGTTACAATTCTTTGACTGTGTTCAGCAGATTGATTGGGGTTTTGTTAATGACCGACTGCTAGATACAAATGTGAAATTTTCTGTTTTCACTGAGAAGCTATCAAATGCTTTTTTTGAATGTTTTCCAGAAAAAACTTACTTAAAGCGAAATGATCAAAATCGAACCATTAACTGGTTCAACGATAATCTTAGGCACATGCGCGACCACCTTAACTTATTAAGTGACTTACATAGCAATTATCCAACTCCCCACACTAAGAATCTTAAAAATACTTACAGAAACCAATATAGAGCAGCCCTAAAAGAAGCAAAAAAAGCTGCAAACGATAACCTTATACGAAATTCTTCTAACCCCATGCAGTGTATGTGGGGCATAGTTAACGAACACCGTGGTAACATAAAGAATGACAGGGAAATTAATATTAATATTTCGCCAGACGAATTCAATCAATTCTTTATAGGTATTGCACATGATTTGCAAAGTAGGGTGGACCCACCAGCATTTGACCCAGTTCTGAACATTCCCCAGTTTGCACATCCGGCCTTCAGCTTTGCTAGAGTGACGTTGAATGAGGTACGTGATGTTGTAAACTCCTTAAAAAATAAAAAAAGCAGGGATCCCTATGGTCTTGATGTTTCTTTAATAAAATCTATCAAGAACTTAATATTGAGTCCACTAACGAAATTAATTAACTTGTGCAGGGGGGATTCAATCTTTCCAGACGCTCTAAAAAAGGCAGTGGTTACGCCAATTTTAAAAAAGGGGAAACCGGGGGATGTATCAAATTACAGACCAATATCACTCTTGTCAATCTTCTCCAAGATATTTGAGAAATGTATGGCGGCTAGAATAGTACACTTTTGCGAAGCCTATAACCTTATTACTAATAGTCAGTTTGGCTTTAGGAAGGGCCTTAACACTTCTTTGGCTATTTTGGACCTTGTTTCAAATATCCGTGATGCCTTGGATAATTCCACATATTCAACAGCACTGTTCTGCGACCTAAGTAAGGCATTTGACTGTGTCTCCCATGATCTGCTTTTGGGTAAACTGGCGAGATATGGATTTCATGCATCGGCCCTGTCTCTAGTAGCAAGTTATCTTGGTGGCAGAACTCAGAGGGTTAAAGTTCATGGGGTTGAGTCAGTGGAGGGTACCGTGACTGTGGGTGTACCACAGGGATCGGTCCTTGGACCGCTCCTATTTTTACTTTATATTAATGATCTACCTGCGTTTGACCCTACATCGAGCTACGTTCTATTTGCGGATGACACCACCATTGTCAATAATCACGGGAGCTTGGTGGAGGCCAGGGCAAGGTCACGGGAGGCACAGGAAAGGGCCGAGGCTTGGTTTAGCTCTAATCTACTTTTTCTCAATGTAGATAAAACTCAGTCCATGGTATTCTCAACTCGCGAAATACCGAGTGATCTGGTAACGTCTGCAAAATTTCTTGGCGTTAATCTGGACTGTAGGCTACTCTGGGATTCTCATACAGAACAGCTTGCAAAAAAATTAAGTAAAAACATCTACGTGTTACGCAACCTGAATGAGTGTGTTTCTACCGGTGTCCTCCGGCAGGCCTATTTCTCTCTCTTCCACTCGCACCTGTCCTATGCTATAACTGCTTGGGGACATGCTGCGGGGGCAGAGAGGGTCTTCGGTCTCCAAAGAAGGGCAGTGCGAATCATAGATGGCCTGGGCTATAGGGATGACTGCAGGGAGGCATTCAGACGGCTTAGAATGCTAACCTTGCCATCGGTTTTCATTCTTGAAACTCTATGCCACATTAGGGCAAACATTAACCAGTATGCGCGGCACGACTCTGTTCACAGCCATGACACACGTAACAAGCAGAACCTTATACTAAATAACTGGAGGTTAAAACGCTGTCAGGATGGCCCAGGACACTTGGGTATTCACTTTTTTAATAAAACTCCAAACTCTATAAAGGAACTTCCCATGGCTTCCTTCAGAGCTAAAGTTAAACTTTTTCTCCTCAGCAGTGCATTTTACTCGGTTGGTGACTTTATTTCTGGGAAGTGGCCCGATGACTGACTTTCGGATCTGTACATGTTTGTCTTATGTAAAATTGTGTCATTTACTTTAAACGTATCTGTAAATCTTAGGAATTTTAATAATGTTGTCTTACATATACATATTTTAATATTTTAATTGTGCTTACTTGTTTCTAAATGTCTTTTATTTTAAATCTTTTATTTTAAATATCTTAAATATTTTTAGGACTATTGGATTTTTGACTTGTGTAAATATTTTTGTATGTCGCACCAATAAATAATTTGAATTTGAATTTGAATTTGAATTTGAAATTTTTTAACAATACTGATGGTATACCATCTGGGCCATAGGAGTATTTAGTCATAAGGTTGAGTATTGCGTCATAAACCTCACACAAAGATATCTGAACTGAATTAAGATCGAGAACATAATTAGAATCATAATCCGGAACAGTACCTTCATGGATTTTGTAAGTGCTTGAAAAATGATGGGAAAACAAATTAACCATATTCTGACCCGTATCCACAAACCTATCATTTAAGTACATACTATTGGGATAGGAGTTGGTATTACGTAAGCTGTTCACATGCTTCCAAAAGTTATTAGGATTCTGAATTACATCATGACTAATCTTGGCAAGATAGGATTGATAACACCCAAAACTTAATAAAAAATCAAAGTCGGTAATAAGCAAGTACCCAAATATTAACAGAAAAGAACTAAAATCAGTGATAAACAAATACTCAAATATTGATCAAAAATGACTAGTCAGTGATACATACTCACATATTAATCAAAAGTAAATCCAGAACGTTTGAATTGACTACATTGAATATCCAAACTGACAGTAGTCAATGTTTGGAAAGCTTTAGGATGGGAAAACATGAAAATGTGGTCCAATACTAGCAAAATTCAGCATCAACAAATAAAAAAGACTATTTTGAAGAAAATTAGAGAAATAAAAGGATTAAAACTGTCGGAATGTGAACTTACGTACAAACCAAATGAGAAGAACAAGAAACTCTACCTAAATGAAGACCTCCCAGTGAATAAGAGAAATCTCTATAAACAAGTAAGTTATTTTAAAAAAGAAAAAAATCTTAAAGCTGCCTTCTGTATAAATGGAACAATCTACCTAAAAAAGAGTGATGATAGCCTCGCTATAAAAATAAGAAGCGAAAGTGATCTTAAGTAGAGGCCTCTTAAACAATGTAACCTATATTTCTTTTTACCATAAGCATTCAGTGAAATAAATAATATCTTAGAGGATTATAAGTCCAAAGATGCAATTACATGTGATAACCTGACTAATGTAAGTTTATTTGATAATGAACGGAGTGATATTAATATAATTCACGTAAATATTAGAAGAATATATCAAAACTTTGACCATTTTCTGGTGTTTCTGGAATCACTACAGAAACATTTTGATGTCATTGTGATGTCGGAGTCTCATAGGGTGTATAATTCCAGTGATTTCAACATACCAGGCTTCAGTATGATTTTTAATGTTAGCACATTGAACAAATGTGATGGATGTGTTGTATATGCAAGGGAAGATATTTTGATGTGCAGTAAACTTTATATTGAAGGAAACCTGAAGCTGGCCTCGGTCACCATTCGAAAGAATGACCAACTAGTGGAAATATTGACAAGTTACAGAGGCTTTGCAACAACTAAAGAAGCATTTATTGTCAACTTGAATAAGATCATGGGAAGCGAAACAACTGACCCTAATCGAGTATATGTCTTTGCTGGAGATACAAACATCGATCTCTTGGACACAGAGTTAAGAGTCACCATTGACTATATCACAATGATGGGAAGCAGTGGATTTGTGAGTGTAGTAAATGATGCAACCAGAAAAGTTGGTAACTCAAAATCTTGTCTGGACCATTTTTTTTTATAAAATGTAAATAATTTCTTTCAAAACCTAAATACTGTGATTTTGGACCATGAGTTTACAGATCATTATCCCATCTTGCTTAACATACAGCTTCAATCCAATAGTGAAATATACCTATCACATAGATCATGATAAAATTAATTCACTTTTAGAACAAGAAAGATGGGATAGTGTTCTGGGTACTGGCGATGCTAATGTAAGTGCAAATAATTTTATTGATAGATTAAAATGTATAATTTTCACATCAACAACAAAACATATTACTTGTACAAAAAGACGCCTGAAACCATGGATTTCTGCTGGTTTACTGGTGTCGATTAGAACAAGAGACAAATTAAAGAAGGAATGTGTAACAAATAACAATTTATCACTCTTAACTAAATATAAGGAATACCGAAAAATTCTATCCAAACTAATAAAAAACGCAAAGTACTCCTACTATGGATTACTTGCCAAAAAAATGTTAATGATCCAAAAAATTGTGGAACATCATAAACGAAGCTACAAACGAGCAGAGATCCATGCCAGAAATAAATAGTTTATATGACTCGGAAAATAGAGAAATCAGACATAAACAACAAATAGCTGAGGAATTAAATAAGTATTTTTCCACTATAGGTAAACAATTGGCAGATCAAATTAACACTCATTGCCATCATGATGGAGAGAGAGTGAGGGATGTGGGGACAACGAATTCTTTTTTTCTGAATCCCATATCGGGAAATGAATTAAAAAAAAACAAATTAATAGTTTGAAAAAAGGGGTAAAGGGTGGTGATGACAAAATTTGCTCTGACATAATTAAGAAGTATCAGTTACACTTGATGGCCCCGTTGGTACACAATGTGAATGTAGTCTTCGGTACGGGAGTTTTCCCTGATATTTAAAAAAGCAACAATTATTCCACTGCACAAACATGGAAATAAAAAATGAGCAAATAATTATAGGCCTATTGCCCTAAATAGTACAATCAGTAAAATTATAGAAAAGTGTTATAAAGGACAATTAATGTCCTATTTAAATAAAACTAATTTGCTAAATAAAAACCAATATGGTTTCAGGGAGGACTCCAGTACTGAGGAGGCACTGTACAGATTACCTGAGACCATATTAAAAAATTTAGATGTGGCGAAAAAGTTAATAGGGATTTTCTTGGATTTGCACAAGGCCTTTGACACTGTGGCACACCAGATTCTACTGGAATATAATGGAGTTAGACTACCTAATGATTTAATTAAATCTTACTTAAAGTTTCTCTTAAAGTTCAAAATTTACTCCAAAATCTGATTTGTTCTAGATCAGACGGATTTAACTGAATTTTAGAATTTGATTAAATTTAATCAGGCATCTTCGGCTAGACAAAATTGGCCCAATAAAGATAAGGCACAAATTAATATAGACTAAATAGCCCGGTTGGAAAATCCACTCAATAGGTAAAATCAAAATTTGATTCCAACCGGTACCCAAAATAACTGTCTGACTCACAAAGGTCGACGTAGAAAGTAACGCCAGGAGATCGGGAACTCGAAAAGCAGTAGGTCACGCGAGAATTCCCACTTCGTAAGTCCAATGAACGCATGGCTTGACAAGTCACATGTCCCTCTTAATAATTCATCCAAGGGAATTACAATGGAAACCTGGGATTTCGACGTATAGGCATCTACCAAAAAAAAAACTACTCTGAGTAGCCAAAAGGGCATTGTCATTAAATCACTTCAACTAATAAAATTTCCTAATTTACTCCGAAGGCAATCAAGTAACTGCGCGCGATGTCTAACTCGGCAACCAATCCAAACATGGCCGGAATCACTAAAAGGCCACCGACTTTACTTTCGGGGCCCTCACGCGCCAAATTCAATTTATTCGAAATCGAACTTTGGTTAGCAACGCAAATTTTACTCTAAGTGTTTCGATCAAGATATCGTCGAAGCGAAGCCGGCCAGAATCTATGAGGGTTTTTCGCTAATAAATACAAATGTGCTCGAAGCCATATGAATGGTGACGAATTCTAAGGTTATTTACGCTTTGATATACGATAGCCAAAACGGCCCGTGACAACTGGTTTGTATATATATATATATTCATATTTATACATTTTCAACGTAATTTTAGACAACAACCAAACCAAACACTATGAGAAACTTCAGCAACAACCAACAAGTGTACTAAATGGTGTTAATAATATACCCAACTTTAAATATGATAAATTCTGCAGGAGTATTATAAGGAACTAAATGTAATTTTGTATTACATATTTAAACATACCCAAAGTGTCTGGAGCCTTTTTCAGCATAGGCAACCGATACTCCTCTTAAACCTATCCCAATTATCACAATATTCCCCTCTTTATCTTTGACATGAAATTCTTCTTCTCCATACCCTTCGAGTCTCTGGCAGGCACAAATGTAATATTCCTCCGCAGTACTTTGAGGTAGATTATGCAATGCAGCATGCTGCCTACTCGCAGCTTCTGTTAGAGATTCTAACATGATTGGATCAGTAAAGATCTAAAATGACAGAATAAAAACATGTTGATGGTTTGTCACAATTGCCATAAGTATAATATTTATATTATCGTTCAAATTATACTTTTAAATATACTATATGGGATATAGATATCCTCATAACCATCTCCACAAGCCACAAATAGTATTATAATTTATTCTGCACCCTAAATACAATTTCCTTAATATTCTGATATTATTGACATAATCTAATGTCTGCATACATATGTTATATGACAATTCTCAGTAAAGGTAAATACTAAGACTTGTTTTATTGTTAGATTCGTCTGTAGATAGTTCTTCAGCACAATCCCTCTAGTCTAGAACCGTGTCCAGATAGAGGATAGTTATTTATGAATAAACTGCTCGATTGAGAGGGTTTTCATCAATGAGGAGGATAGATTTAATATACGAAAATATGAAAAAGATAGACATTCTACATATTTTTAAATCATTTAGACCAAAACGAATCAATAAAAACTCGCCTTTTAAGTGGCAGGAAAATGCCTTGCAATGATCAAGTATTTTTATATCTGTGAAAACCAATAAGGACCATCAGAATTTGTTCATTCTCATCATAGCGGGTGACTTTAATGTACGCTTCGGGTCTATGGAGATTACATCACTGAGACTCTGCGATACCTTGATGGGTTTTGGGATGAAACAAACAATGTACCTGGCTACCAGACAGGATTCCTGTCTGGATAACATCTTCGTGAGGGACAATATGGATGTTGCTGGCGCTGAGGTTGTGGATCTTGATCTGTCTGATCATTTAGGACAGATCATTCACTTTTCTTTGCCAAGGGAAAAAATGAGTTTTAGTAATACAAAAAAGGTATGCCGACCGGTGACTCAGAATGGGTTAATGGTTTTCTTTCATATAGTTTCTGAAAGCTCATGGGAATTTGTCAATGACAATAACTTGAGCATTAATGACAGGTTCGATAGATTCATTCACGTTTTAGAACAGGCGTATCTTCAGTCAATTCCAGAAAAGACCTACGTAGTTAGATCTGACCATTACAATAATATAAATTGGTTTAATGATGAATTACGAGCTATGCGGGAACAACTAAGAATGCTGGGCGAAATTGGTAAACAATACAATACTCTAAATAATAGGCATATATATAACCAATATAAAAATGATTACAGAAAGGCTATTCGCGATGCTAAGATTGCTGCTAACGATAATTTAATAAGCTCTTCTGGTAACCCGAGTAAAACTATGTGGCAAATAGTAAATAAAAATACAAAAAAAAATTATCAAAGTATTGTTACTAATAATATCAGTTCAAATGATTTTAACAACTACTTCTCAAATGTTGCATACAACCTTGTGAATAGTATACCACACTCAGATGCTGATCCTTTAAATAATATGAACTTTAGTATTCAACTGCAAACTAATTTTTCCTTTTCAGAAGTAACACTTAATGGGGTACGAGATGTTATTGATGGTCTAAAAAACAAGAAAAGTCATGACATATATGGCTTAAATGTCCAAATGATAAAATCCATAAAAAATATTATTTTAAGTCCCCTCACTAAATTAATAAATTCTTGTATCAAAGAAAATGTATTTCCAACAGCCTGTAAAATTGCTTTGGTTATCCCACTGTTCAAGAAAGGAAATATAAATATAACTGAAAACTATCGCCCAATTTCATTGCTCCCTATTATTTCAAAGATCTTAGAACAATGTTTAGCCAAACAAATAATTGATTTTTTTGAGAGTAATGGTTTGTTTAGTGAAAGCCAATTCGGTTTTAGAGGAAAGAAAAACACCACCCTTGCTATACTCGATTTGGTGTCGGAAATCAGTGGGGCCTTCCGTGATCTTCGTTATGGCACGGTCTTGTTTTGCGATCTAAGCAAGGCTTTTGATTGCGTTGACCATTCAATTATGTTAAGAAAGTTGGGAGCCTATAATTTTTGTCCCAGAAGCATTGAGCTTCTTCAGTCTTACCTTGAGCTTCTTCAGTCTTACCTTGAGGGTAGAACACAGGCGGTGCGGTACTCTGGTGTGTTGTCGGGGAGTAGTGGGATCTCAATTGGAGTGCCCCAGGGCTCTATCTTAGGCCCATTACTTTTTTTAATTTTTATAAATGATTTCCCACAGAATGATACACAGTCGGGGTGTACGCTCTTTGCCGATGACGCGGCAGTGTCCGTTATTGCAGAAACTGTAGAGGCTTCATTGACTATGTCCAGGGAAGCACGGGAGATGGCTGAGAGATGGTTTAATAACAATAAATTGTTGCTGAATAAGGAAAAAACTGAAAGAATGGTTTTCTGAATGAGAGACCTAAGTGGGGTTGATTCGGCGGTAGACAAGGTGAAGTTTCTGGGTGTGCATCTTGATCCGCGACTTCGGTGGGACCATCACATTAATGAACTTTCATTAAAGCTAGTAAGATCGCTATACTTGCTTCGGAGCCTTTCGAGTAATGTCTCTTCGGGCCTTCTACGGACAGTTTATTTTAGCATATTTCACTCCCACATTTCATACGCGATATTGGTCTGGGGTCATGCTGCTAGTGTTCATCGTATTTTTCGTTTTCAGCGCGGTGCGGTGAGAGTGATGGCCGGCCTTCGATTCAGGGATGACTGCAGGGCGGCGTTCGTGGGGCTCGGGGTACTTACGGTGCCATCTTTATATATCTTGGAGAACCTTCTCTACGTAAAGAAAAATTTTCATATGTTTGCGACGCACGAGGATGTTCATAACTATGAAACAAGAAATAGGGGTAATATAGTGCCATTGTACTGGCGATTGAAGAGATGTCAGAGTGGTCCAGGTTACTGGGCAGTAAAATTTTTTAATGTCCTCCCTATTGAAACAAGAAATCTACCCTACAAGCAGTTTAGGGATAAAGTTAGGAAAATATTGCTTGGGAATGCCTTTTACTCATTTGACGAGTTTTTAAAGCATGATTTTAATTGAAATTCTTATTGTATAGTGACATAGACATAATGTTTTATTTAAGTGTTTTTTTTAATGGCTTCTTTTTAATGCGTGTGGTCTGTACACACATTAACATATCTATTGTGAGTGTTTGATAGTTCATTAAGTATATATATATTTTTTAATTGTGACGTATGTGATAGATGGTTGTAACTAACATGAAATAAATTATTGAATTATTGAAAACTCTACCATATAGTTTTCTCAGCTAGATCCAGGATATCATTTATCAATCAGCGTGTCTCTCGGCGTGTGTTATTACTAGTCTAGATTTTATTGAACAAGATAACCAAAAATTTATAAGCATATGATAGGAAAATTATTACCTACCTTAGGAAAGAGTTGGAAATCCTTTAGATAAAGAGCAGTGTGCCTTTCAGAGTCAAAATTTCCAAATTCGGCTTGCATGCAGTAGCTTGCTAGCTCAATCGCTTGTTGAGGGGTGCATGATAATCTTCCTTCTATTACATCTTGTTTTAGCTGCAGAAAATAATGATACCTGAAAATAAATTTACTTACCAAAATCTAGTAATCATTAGTTAAGGGTAAAAAAAATAAAATTGTTTATTGGTCCAGTAAAATAAAAACTATTAAAATAGTATATTGTGTAACTAGGAGGAAAAGCAAAACATTCCTGGACGATTAATTGCTGGACGAGGCGCAGCCGAGGCCAGCACCACAAGCTTGCTTTTCCTACAAGTTGCATATATTATTTTTTATTCAATCGGAATTAATTCAAATTCAATACTGTATATGTATGTATGTATAATATGTATTTATAAAAATAGAGTTAGATATTACTCTAAATAAAAACGGTGTTTTATATTTAAACTCAACATAAATTAACTTACCAAAATCTAATAATCATTAGTTAAGGGTAAAGGTAAAAAAAATTAAAATTGTTTATTGGTCCAGTAAAATAGAAACTATTAAAATAGTATATTGTGTAACGAGGAGGAAAAGCAAAACATAAGAGTCCAGGAATGTGCTTTTCCTATGAGTTGCACATACTATTTTTTATCTGATGGGAACTAATTATAATACGTATTTATAAAAATAGAGTTAAATATTACTCTAAATAAAAACGGTGTTTTAAATTTAAACTCAACACAATATCAAGTTTTGAATCCAGCGAGCTTGGAGTTTATTACGTAACTAGGGAATCCACAGCTAAATCTTGTTTTAGATAAACGTCAGATATGACAAATAAAGTGTTTAAATATGACAGGAATTTTATATTCCCGGCCTAGGACGGAAATGTACGTAGTTATTGCATGTTGCCAAGCAAAGAATGCAATTTACTGAAATCATGACTTTTGCCATGAGAAAATACATCCGAAAGGTATAGTTTTTCGTCCTCGGTAAAAAATAATATATACAAAAATATACCATATTTACAATGTAAGTTTATGAACAAAATATTCATTTCTAACCATGACAGATATTTCTGACCTTCAAGATATGACATAATCCAATCAGAAAAACTACTAAATTCCAATGCTTGGAGTTTCTCGCATTTTAGATTTATATTTAAAACATTGAATGCTGTTGATAAATCGAAATTTGTGTGAATTTGCTGAGCAAATTATTCTTAAACTTGCCATGAGTGTAAAGCAAATAAAATTTATGCATGCGTGAATATAATCTAGAACTGCAATTTTCGTGTTCTATAGTAAAAAGTGCAAATATCCAGTACCTTTCACCCATTGTGTACTACAATATTAACTTCACTATGCCTTTTAATAATAAATTTTAAATAATTCATCAATGCAATGCTAACGTTTAATTATATTCAGTCTATTACCTTGTAACTTCATCTGTAATTAGTCTCACACCAGAAATAATATAATACATGACACGTAAATACACAGAGAGAGCTCTACCATGCTTATCTAACTGTCTTTTCATAGGCTTATCTAACTCTAACCAACATAAGTTGTTTTCACTGTTGCAATTAATGTACTGTAGTCCAAAAAATTTCAGTTGATTTAAACCCAACTTCTGACAAACAACATCAAGACAGTCCTGCCCCGTACTTTCTGACGACAGGGTACATTCCACATTCGTCCCATCTAAAATCTCGACTGATATGACGAATAAACTTTTAGAGACAACACTATAGTGCCGAGATTTCTTCAGTTTCAATTTGAATGGCATTTTTATTTCAAGATAGAGAAAATTAATAATATACGAAATGACAATTTCTTATAAAATACTGATCACAGACAATTTACAATTTTTAAAGCACTTTATTAACTAATATATATGTTTTTCTAAGACCGAGGCACAATAATATTTGGTTTTTCTGTTCTGGCATTACACAGCTTTTGCTCAATAAGAAGCAATCGTTTCACTACAACAAAGAAAGAGAAAAACCTTTTTTAGGTCCACATATAGAAAATGTATAAAAATACTCCCACAAAAATATTTTCAGAAATAAACATAACCTTTTTCTGGATTGTGGGTGTGGCTCTCGCAACGAGAGTGCTAATTTTAGCATTTCCTTATACTAACGTCAGTTCGTAATGGAGTGTCAACACCGATGTCAATCATATGCAGATATACCCAATGCATTTATTTTATTAATAGAACTTGCTCTGGATACCACCGATCTCCATGGAGATCGGTGCTGGATACTCGAAAATTTTCTGGCACGAAATCGTAGCCCTAATTAGAGCTAGCAGAGGAACGTTTTATCTTGTATGATCCGAATACTTTGGCACGAATGCGAGGTTTAATAACTAATATAAATGACAGTGTAATTACACAGAAAAAGTAGGAATAATAAGGGGAATCCCCTATTGGTCGAATACTAATACTCAGCAGAAAAGCGAACGTTAGCGTAGTTAGCAGTCGTGAGTTAAGGGGGATTCATAAACTTGACGGTGAGTATTCCATTTGCCGACGGGATTGACGTTTACCGACTGCCGGTCGTAGCCACAAAAATTACCTTTCATAAACTTGCCGTTGTGTCGTGCGTCGTCCGTCAAAAGCATAAACAAATTTAACCTATAAATTTAGCCTAATTGTTGTTGTTAACCCATTAACGCCGAGAAATGAAAAAGTCGCTCAATCTGAAAACGTTTATTAAACATATATCAAAATGCATTAACTTAACACTGATTTACATCAAAAAATCAAAAGTAACTGCGTCTTATTGAAAAAAGGGCTGGGTCCATATGGGACCACTAGGCGTCTCCAAGAACAGAATTGGAAAAAATCATTTAACTTTCATCAATTGTGTGAAAATTTTTAAAGCAGCTAACGCAAAGACCCAAGTTGCATTTACTACACCTTGTGCGTCATTTTGAATCAGAATTTGGTACTTTTGGTAGAGCACACATTCTTCTCTTTCCCTCTGGGACAGGAATAATCCAATGATTAGTACAGTCATACCTGACCGTATCTGAGACACGAAAATCACTTCCAGCTGCCCTTGGCACCCGACCGCTTCTTTTGGGTGGTGTCTTGAACATTATCAAATACCTCTAAAAACCAAACATAATATTCAATATCCATGACACTAGTACCTATTAGCAGTTGATTTTACCTGGCAAATATTTCTCCTGAATTCCAATTGGCTTATATTTCTTCCTGACTTTTTGTAAAAAATCCAAGCATTTTGGACAGTTGCGTCTACAAAGTAAGTGAAAATAGGCCAGTACCACTTTTTTGGACGTATGCCGATTCGGTAGCTGAAATAATAATAATAATATAAAGTATAAAACAACTATTATTATATAATTTTCCCTTACCAGGATATGTTATTATCCATTTGGTCGGTCCCACCCATACTTTTATTGTATTGAGAGATGAGATATGGGCGAGGGACTGAAACAATCTTACTTTCTTTTTTGGAAAACCGATCTACATTTCTGATCGGTTCAATTCCAAAGCAGGTACTTGCAACAGTCACAACCTTATTGTCTTTCCAACGAACATATAAAATACCAGTCTCTTTATCTAGCGTAGATGAATAATCACCCCTACCTCGCTTCTCCATGGTCTTTTTAGTAACTAGTGGGGAGTCTTTGGGGATTCTGTTTTCTCTTATAGTACCGGTAGCTCCATAATCATTAATTTTTAAAGTACTCATAAGATTCTTACTGGTAAAGAAATTATCAACGAAGAAATTTATAACGAAACAGTCGTTTTTCGCCCAATTCCTCTATCATTTGTAGCAAAGGGGCAGTAGCCTTTCCAAAATATCCTTCATATTCCTGATTTGATCTGGGATTCTTCCCCTGGTAAACCTCAAAATTTATCAGGTATCCGCTGGGCGTGTTAAGACACCATACTTTATACCCGAACCTCACTGCTTACAACTACGGCGTCCGAAATAACGGATCATGGACTCATCGTAGGCAAGATTTTGTTCAGAAATAAAATGTTCTAAGAATGCGTTTTTTAGCATATCAGCAATTGACCGAAGTTTATACATTTTATCATTCACGTCTATATTATTATTATCTGCAAAGTGTATTAGTCGGCATATTTGTAGAAATCCCTTCTCATAGCTTCAGACACCAATATATTTTTCATGTCTAAATTAGCTTCCCAATAGCTTCTTTTTGAGGGCAGCTCGTTATATCCACTTAGCAGAAGAATGGAAATAAATACTTTTAGTTCGGGAACTGCCAAATTTGGGTCCGGTCAATTTTTGAATAGAGCATAATTTCGAGTTTCAGAAACGATCGTGTTAAAAAATCAGGTGTCAAAAACAATTCAAGTAATTCAACACAAGACATAGATGCATATTTTGTATAGTCACCCGTTGGAAATTCCTTTTGCAAGTATGCTAAATCTCCCTGAATAAATGTCATTTCACTTGGAATCGAAACTGTTAGGGAATTCCGTGTCACGCTTGCGCCTACAGTAGACAAACTTGGAGTCACAAGTTTATCGGTGCTAGTTTGTAAGGGATCAGTTTGAAAATCTCCTAATCTTTCAGAATTTGCAAATACTATTTCAGCACCAGCGCAAAGTTGTCTTGGGTTCAAGTTATCTGCCACGCCAACATCATCTTCGTCCGCCGAGTCTTCGTTCGTCAAATAGTGGGATTCCGGTGGTTTAATATAAATCTCCGACACCTCAGCTTCATCATAAGCTATATCTAAAGCTTCCTTTAGAGTAATACCTCTGAAATAAAAAATTATACATATTTTGACTACTTATCCGCCTAGTGGGTCCATATGGGTACAGCGAAATTTAGAAGATGCTACACGTGAACATTTCACGTGTACATACATGCATATAACCAGTACGATTTCTTATTTTTTAGTATCTCTTTATTACGCTAATTTATATTTAGTTTCATTTATACCAGAAGAAAACAACAAAAATACTTACTTTAGCTTGAAATCCATGATATATTTCGATTCACACTACAACACAATAATCAAATTAACCTAATCTGTGTATATTGTGTATAATCTGTGTATATTTCGTCACACACTAAAATCCACGCTGCACCTGTTCATTCATAGCCTATACTAACGATATGTAGGCAGGTATAATCCTGCCTGTATTAGACATACGAAATTCGAGGTTGTGTTTACGAGTCAGCTGGCGAGCCCATTTGGTCCCTGTAGGCGTTAATGGGTTAATAACCTTAAATTATATTAGAATGGACAACTATGATGGCCAGAAGTATTTATTAGGTGCATTAAGGCTTATTTTCTGTTCGTATGCAGCCATTAAAATGCGTCAAAACAAACACGACAAAACGAGACCAAGACGCAGACGCAGGTCCTTAATATCACGTGACAGATTAAAACGCATTTGATTGGTCCTTAAAACATTCTACGACCGTTGCTACGACCGTCGGCCGGAAAAAGATAAAATTGTTTTATGTTCAACGGCACCACCGGCAAGTCCACCGGCGGCCGGTAGAGATAACGGCAAATATGAATGGTCTTATGCATTTCAATGTTTTTAATTTAGAACGGTCACCGCAAACGTCACCGGCAGTCGGAACGTCAAGTTTATGAATCGGTCTGTAGCCCTAAATAAAAGCGCTTTTTTAGTCAGCGGGCTACGTTAGCACCAAAATGGCGAATAATTTCAAATAATAAACTAACCTTACATTTTAAATTTTAATTATTAAATTGTTTGTTTATGCAGATTTATGTTAAAGTTATGTAAAAAATGGATAACAATGATGCATGTATAGTATCTACCTGGTCTGTGGTCACCTATGCAAGTGGGGACGTTGCTTGTTGCTTGTAATTAGGGTTCCCAGGCCACCGTCTATAGATATTCTAATAAGTCCGCTCACTCGAGCGTGCCGCGGAAAATTTCCCTCCTGCCTGCGCCAATCCCTCACCCATCGGCATTGACATTGACGTGTGTCAATGTCACGGCTTAGCCGTGACTCAGTTTTCGCAAGTACTTCCGCGATCGGACGGTGTGAATTTATTTTTACAGAATAGTTTTCGCACGATTTACGCTATACGCTATTTAAAAAATATATATGGTTAAGATGGCTAAGGGTAGTTTTTCTTATTGTACTGTTGATGACTGTTATGTAACTACACGTGATCTCTCCTTCTTTCTCTCTTATGAAATTGGTAAAGAATTATTCAATTTTTATGAGACGAAGTGAATGAAGCTAACCGAAAGTTGATTGGATGACTAACCCAAACCAACAAAATCTATTAAAATTGATTATAACGTATCGGAACCGGTTCAAATGACTAAAATAAGTATGGCTAAATGAAACTAACCGAAAGTTGATTGGATGACTAACCCAAACTAACCAAATATATTAAAATTTGTTATAGCGTATCGGAACCGGATCAAATGACTAAAATAAGTTAAGACTATGTGAAACTAACCGAAAGTTAATTAGACGACTAACCAAAACAAACCAAATGTATTAAAATTGATTATAACGTATCGGAACCGGTTCAATGTCTCAAATAAGATGAGACTAAGTGATTCGACGACTAACCCAAACTAACCGAATCTATTAAAATTGATTATAACCTAGCGGAACCGGTTAAATTCACTAAAATAAGTCGAGACAAAGTGAAACTAACTGAAAGTTGATTCGGGGACTAACCCAAATTAACCAAATCTATTAAAGTTGATTATAACGTATCGTAACCGGTTCAAATGTCTAAAATAAATTGAGACTAAGTGAAATTAACCGAAAGTTGATTCGACGACTAACCCAATCTAACCAAATCTATAAAAATTGATTATAACCTATCGGAACCGGTTGATATGACTAAAATGAGTTGAGACAAAGTGAAACTAACTGAAAGCTGATTCGGCGACTAACCCAAACTGACCAAATCTATTAAAATTGGTTATAGCATATCGGATCCTGATCAAATGACTAAAATATGTCGAGACAAAGTGAACCTAACCGAAAGTTGATTCGACGACTAACCCAATCTAACCAAATCTATTAAAATTGATTGTAACCTACCGGAACCTGTTGAAATGACTAAAATAAGTGAAGACAAAGTGAAACTATCTGAAAGTTGATTAGACGACTAACCAAAACTAACTAAATGTATTAAAATTGATTATAACGTATCGGAACCGGTTCAAATGACTCAAGTAAGTTGAGACTAAGTGAAACTAACCGGAAATTGATTCGATGACTAACCCAAACTAACCAAATCTATTAAATTTGATTATAACCTAGCGGAACCGGTTGAATTCACTAAAATAAGTCGAGACAAAGTGAAACTAACTGAAAGTTGATTCGGCGACTAACCCATACTACCCAAATCTATTAAAATTGGTTATAGCATATCGGAACCTGATCAAAAGACTAAAATAAGTTGACTAAGTGAAACTAACAGAAAGTTGATTAGACGATTAACCAAAACTAAACAAATGTATAAAAATTGATTATAAAAACGTATCGAATACCGGATCATATAAATAAAATGAGTTGAAACTTGAGAAGTATTTACTTCAATCACGTGTCCTGTGCTACTGGCTACGCGCGCGTCAGCATCCCGTATTAAGCAAACATAATCGAAACTAACTTTAATGAATCAAACAAGCGCATTGAGACGGGGGCGCTACACGCTTGACCAACCCTGCCTAACACTAAACTAAAATTAACCCCAACTAACAAATATAACCAAAAAAATAAAAATAAAACATGTCACCGACGGGAATCGAACCCGGGCTGTAGTATCACAAGCACAAAAGCTGATCCCGAAACGCAACTGCGCATGATTGCAAATAGTTATACCGCAGACGCTAGACGCTTGTATAGAAACGCAAGGAATATAAGGAAACAAAATACCTATAGTCAGCAAGAGAAATAATCATGCTCCTCAAATCCCCTTTTCGACCTTTAATATAGAGCAATGAATAATATCAATTCTTATCAGCTTAATATCACTATCGCTTTGCCTCGCTTTAATAAGTTATATAAAATAATAATTTCAGGAATAATAGATATTATATAGATATATATTTTAAATTCAGCACAACACAACTATTGATTAACATAAAATTGTCAAACTGAGAAATGTACTATTTTAATTTAAAACTATATAGAATTAAAGAATTAATCTGGCAACACAGCATTGTCTACAAACCTCTCATGCGTCGTCTGCGTTATTTCAATAAAAACAAAACAATACATTGAAAGTCGGCAGAGAAAAGTAGTAGCAATTACAGCAGATTTGTACACAAGTTTTTAATGAGTTTTTATTAAAAAAAAGTCACGAGTAGCACAGTATACGTGATAGAAGTGACTACTTCGTTAGCGAGTCTCAACTTATTTTACTTTTTTGAGCCGGTTCCGGTACATTATAATCAATTTTAATGGATTTGGTTAGTTTTGGTTAGTCGTCTAATCAAATTTCAGTTAATTTCACTTAGTCTCAACTTATTTTAGTCATTTGAGTCGGTTCCGATACGTTATAATCAACTTGAATAGATTTGGTTAGTTGTCTAATCAACTTTAGGTTAATTTCACTTAGTCTCAACTTATTTTAGTCATTTGAGTCGGTTCCGATACGTCATAATCAATTTTAATAGATTTGGTTAGTTTGGGTTAGTCTCAACTTATTTTAGTCATTTGATGCGGTTCCGATACGCTATAACCAATTTTAATAGATTTGGTTACTTTGGGTTAGTCGCCGAATCAACTTTCAGTTAGTTTCACTTAGTCTCGTCTTATTATAGACATTTGAACTTTCGATACGTTATAATCAATTTTAATACATTTAGTTAGTCGTCTAATCAACATTCGGTTACTTTGTCTCAACTTATTTTAGTGATTTGATCAGGTTTCGATATGCTCTAACCAATTTTATTAGATCTGGTTAGTTTGGGTTAGTCGCCGAATCAACTTTCAGTTAGTTTCACTTTGTCTCAACTTATTCTAGTCATTTGAGTCGGTTCCGATCGTTATAATCAATTTTAATAGATTTGGTTATTTTGGGTTAGTCATCGAATCAACTTCTGGTTTGTTTCACTTAATCTCAACTTATTTTAGACATCTGAACCGGTTCCGATACGATATAATCAATTTTAATACATTTGGTTAGATGGTTAGTTTTAGTTAGTCGTGTAATGAACTTTCGGTTAGTTTCACTTAGTCTCAACTTATTTTAGTCATTTGAGTCGGTTCCGATACGTTATAATCAATTTTAATAGATTTGGGTTAGTCGTCCAATCAACTTTCGGTTAGTTTCACTTCGTCTCATAAAAATTGATTAATTCTTTACCGATTCCATAAAAGAGAAAGAGGAGAGAGAGAGTCATATGCTTTATCTCTCTTGCGAGATGAAAATTCCAAAACGTATCGTTACATGCATGGCTTTGAAAAATCACTTTCATGAATCCAAAGAATATCAAAATAGCGTAAAATTTGTGGATTTCTAATATTTACCTTCGCCCAAATTATGTATATAAGTTGAGTTATATATGAGTATAAGTGAGTTTGATCGCTGTTTTAACCACTAATTAAGAATAAAAAAACCCTAGATGGAAAACACTTTTAATGCTTGGGTTAAGTTATGGGTGTGGCACAGGTTAGTTGGTGTTTTAATTTTTTTTAAGGACGACATCCACTGTGACAACGCATTTGTCATATTAATAACAAAATGTAATAAAATATCGATACCTATCGACAGCCGAAAATATCAGGTTAAAATTATTCCATTGTCGCTATTTTCCTGTTATATTTTGTAACTTGTGTTCGTAATTAAACAATACAAGTTGTACCTACTGGTATTTTTATCCATATCGTAGATAATATTTCGTTTATTATTTACTTATTTATTATAATACTAAGTAACTATTACAAAGTAGTATCATTAATGAGCTATAAATGAGACAGATAATGTCAATAGTTGTTCATAACAAATAAATAATCCAAACATTAATACGTAATCATATTCATATCATCTATTCCTAATAGAACGCTCCCCGTATAAAAATAATCGAGCGGCAGTTCATATTGATCGTACACCGTAGCTGCACCCATTCGTTTACTGTACAGTGGCCGAGTGTGTTCAAGGTCAACGGCAGTATTTTCCACGGCATGTTGGAGTGAGCGGACTTATTAGAATATCTATAGACGGTGCCCAGACGTCCCGTATTTCCCGGGACGTCCCGTATTTTTGCCATAAATTTAATTGTCCCGCCGGGACAGCTGATGTCCCGTATTTCGGCAATGTGCCACAAAATGCCAAAATCAATCAAAAAATGCACGCCCGGCGCACATATATTTTATTCTTAATCCTTTCGCCTGACGAGTCCTGGGCTTGATCTCTTCACCCATTTCTGATAAGTAGATGCCTTTATGGTCCAGGGAATTGCTTTCAGTAGGCCTCGTGGCTCAGTGGTTCAATGCTGTGTTTTTGATACGGCGGCCTGGGTTAGATTCCAGCAGCAAGACATGCGTTTTTTAAAGGTTATGTTTGTAAACCCTTTTTTTCTTGATTCTGGGCATACCTTGGGTTAGTTAGGGTTAATTTTGCTTGGCGCTCCGGAGCGAGCAAAGCGACCGGAGGACCATGCGTGAAGTAAAAAAATTACAAATTACAAATGTAAACCTTGTGATGCGTGAGGCGGAAGACTCGTGTAGATGGTTAAGAATAAAATATCTGCGCCGGGCGCCGTTGTGCTTGACAAATCGGTTGTTTGACTTGGAGCCGGATTGCAACCTATGAGCCTGACCAATAACACAATGACTTTTTGTTTACTATTTTAGAATTTCTAATATTTCACTTCAGGCATAGCTACGCTAAGGCGCGCAACTAACAAAAACTATCGGCGTGCCCAAAATGACGAAAAATACTTTACAAATATAACCTTCAAAAAATAAACGAAAACATCGAAGGGGATCGAACCTAGGGCGCCGTATCACAGACGCAGCCACTAACCATTGATCCACCAGAGCATTTGACGGCAATTCATTGCACCCTCGGAGACGCACCGGTCAACTGAGGGCCATGCGTTATTGGTCAGGCTGCTTAATTGCCGTCCGGTGGCTGTTCTTCGTAAATTCTTGTCACCGTGACTTCAAAAACGCGCGCGCGAACGGCTGACTCAAACGGTTACAGAAAACTTGCGAAGAGCATTCCACCGCCTGACGAGTCCTGGACTTATATATTGACTCATTTGTTTTAGTGTATAGAATGTAATTTGTAGCTTTGGGTTCGATTAAAACTTTACCAAATTTGCCTTATTTCATTTGTCCCGGGCAAATCAAGAAAATCCCGTATTTTTGGTCCTTTGTCCCTTAATGTAACAAAAAAAATCTGGCAACCCTAGTTATGAACCTTAATAATTAAACCAATAGGAATGCACAAAAGTGACAG